>WSTL01000374.1:0-12146 GCA_019616975.1 Serendipita sp. 396
GCCTAGAGGAGACGATGTACTAACATGCAGATAGTGATAAATAGACCCCATACAATTGCTCTTCTCGTCCCCCATTTCCCACATATTCCTCGTTGATCCCTCATCCATTCTTTCCACTTTTCTTGTCTTTCATACGTTCGATCTTCTTTGCGACCCTTTTTGGTCATCGCTCTCAGTTCCTCTGCTTTCCATTCTGCTCCTAGAGCAGGAACAGTGACGAGTTCGACATGTGGTTGTTGTTCATCTGTCTCTCGAACCACCGATGGCGGTGGTCGGATGGACGGGGACGGAATGGTCTGATAGCTGTGGGGCCAGTATCACGATCAGCATTCACAGAGTTTATAGTCTCCCATACCCATCATTCTTTTTCAAGGAGCTGTATCTAGGGCCAGCATTATTGAAGTCCGCATATACGTTCCATCCGTTCTCGTCATCGTCCTTTGATGCCGGCGTACCACCAGGGGTCTTTCCAGCATCCTGATATGGGTCTCTTATCGTATTCTGGAAATCGCGAGATGTTCGGTTTTGAAAATTCGAAGCCATGGACGAGTTATGGGCGTGAGGTTTTGGAGCTGTTCGTGTACTTGCTGCATAGGCATTGTCTTGATTTTGAAAATATCCAGAACGACGGTCGGAGTCCATTCTGGATTTCTAGGATTTTTGGGCGGGATGGTAGTCGGGAAGAAGGAATGCAATCATAGCCACCGCTACCACGACTAGTCGACAAGCAAGAAACCAGAACGAGTTATGGAAATCATGATAGATATCGAAGAGTGCTTGTTATTACACTAGTAGTCACAACGAGTATGAAACGGCCTTTGCGCAGTGTTACTCCTGAGGCTCCTGCATTTCGTCAATCTCGAGCATTGGGGCAAAGTCATCGCCTCCGTCATCGAATTCGTCTTCTGCCTCTATATACTCGTTCACGTCTTCTTCACCCCATTGATTTGTTTCCTCTTCGTTACCAGCAGGAGTCTCTCCCGTAAAGTTCGGCAGGTCTCCATCTTCGAATGTAGTTTTCGCATGTGCAGTTAATTTCTCCTGGACAAGCTTTAGGATCTCTTCTGTCTCTGCTTCGAATCTGCTCTCCAACTCCTCCACGACCTGACATAATACGGTGCTCTTTCAGTGACCCTGGACTTAAGGAAGGAAAGAGGGGGCATACCACATAGAGGTCCAGTATGCTTTGTGGACATAAGTTGACGATCTGTAGCTTCTCTGCCTTGGTAAGGTCGTACTTCCTCAAGCCTCGGGTCAAATGGGCCACAGCTTCCTCACTCTGACGAGATGTAGGCAAAGTCTCGCCATTTAGATACTGGAGGAGCTGTAGTTTCGATTATTAATCGTCCCTATCTCCATAGAAGGGTTCATCATGACCGACCTCGACTTGGATCGTTCGTACGTTCTCTGCTACTTCCTCTGGGACAACATAATTTGGTCCTTTGTATAGATCTTCAAGATTTTCCTCCTTTTTAGTCGCCATTATCGCACGAGTTTGTTCCAATTGCTTGCTTTCCATCTCCTTGAGGAGAGAATATACTTCATAGTTGGAGAGAAATGCGGTTCTGGGTTTTATAATCTGTTGAGAGTAAAAAAACGAGGTTTGGGTGTGACGATTGTCTACTCACTTCCATGGTGTCGCCTGCAGATGGCGAAGGAACGAGATATACACTGGGGTAACAGCTTACCACGCTCCAAGTAGCAATTTGCGATTAACCAAAGGATTAAATATCACTTTGCAAGAGATCGAGCCCCAAACGTAAACATGGGAGCGTCTAAGAATGTAATGTCTACGAGTCATCTAGGTCTACAACTATGTTGCGCCTCTGGGCAGCAACGTGAGGATACGTAATCTCTGAGGAGGTGGTATCCTCTCGATTCCAGGGATAGTCCGTGAGAGGTGCATCAGGGGCAAAGTCTATCGCAAATGCCCTCCATTGCGTGGCTCCCCATAGTCTAGAACCCTCTGCCTTCAACGCATACACTGGGGACCAATCCTTGCCAGGTGCAAACATCGACCAGCTACGAGAAGGCTGACGGACGTCCCATATACTAATCGCGGAGTGAATAGCACTACCAGCGATAAGAAAGCTGCCTTGGTGTGGCATCCCTTGATCACTCCCCTTGGATCTAGCGGTCGCGTCTTCAATTTGCGCGCGAGATGCGATACTATAGACAGGATCGAATGGGTGCCATGGATCGGCCAGCGTTAACACTGGCTCCAGCGGCGTAGGGCTATTCATTGATGCCGAAGTAGCGTCCTTGGCTCTGATAGAACAGCGTAAGTCATGCACTCGAGCTCTTCCATCATACCATCCAGAGGCAATGATGTCAGGCGAGCCTCCAGGCAAGAACTGGGCAACACAATAAACCGGGACATCCTTCTTCGTGCCACCAAGTATGGCAATCGGTGACGAAGATATCGAAGAATGTATGACGGGATGTACTACAACGTTCTTTGATGTCCCGATAGCAGCATACGCTGTCGAGGAACGAAGTTCAAGATGGGCAGCCCAAGCTGTCGTCCCAATAGTGGTGCATATTGGTTTCTTCCATGGACTAGCTGGGTTTACCAAAAATGCTGATCCCTCGGATGCGAGGACGAGCGCTTCAGAGCCTGCGGCGGCGATTTTCCCCAAGGGAATCCGAGGTATCTGATATTGAGCCGTCTTGATCGCTGGAAAATTTTGCTTCCTCTTGTCCTTTATATTAAGTTGATATAGAGGCTCATTCAGTGGTAACCGAATGCGGACCAAATCTCCTGCACAATTGGAAACCAAAAGGCTCTCATCTTTCCCTCCGTCTTCAATAAAGCTCAACCCAGTGATATCGTTCCCCACTACTGGGGGAAATACTGTGAATGTTCCTTCAAGGGTAACGGAGGATTTTATGCCGTGCTCAACGCATCCGAACCGGTACGTCGTGATAGCGTGACCACAAGCAACTGCCAATCTTGACCGTGACAATGCAATTTCTGGACGATGCTTCTGGCTCCACCGTGAATTGAGGGTTTTGGCAACGAACATACGAGCGTTCCACCTCTCGTTGGTAAGGTGAGCCTCCTTTGCGCGTTGTCTCCATGTGAGTGAGCTCCATCTCTCCGCTACACTAGGCGTTTCCCTATATGTTGCACGACAGAAGTCTTTCCATCCAGTTTCGTGGATCTGCAGAGGGAGTTAAAGACGTTGCCGGACAGAGCCTACGACTTACTATTTGATACATGATCCTACAGGTAATAGATAGAGCCAATAAGGCGTCATAATCCAAATATTGCAGGAGGCAGAGCAGTAATTCTCCCGGGAGATGTAAGAGCGACGCCGTGTTGGCGTGTGTGGTTTCCATATAATAACAAGTAAGTCCTGAACGTTTGAGTGTTGGTAAATTTATGTTTTGATTATTCATGGGGTTTTCAAGGCACAGCTGAACGGGTCCTTATATAGCGTCCATAGATATTGTATGGCGGTCGGCTCCAAACCTTTTGCGTGAGGCTGCGCTGCCCGGCCCTCCGTCTAGGTGACTTGGCCTCTGACTCGTTGGCCTCTGCTTATCTTTACTGCACTGAACGCGTCTTCTAACTCATTTGATACAATCCTCGTATAAATTGCCTTATGGGCATGGAATGAATGTCAGGCAGCAGGACGAGCCAGCGATCCAGTAAAAGTAGCAACAAGCTACTAGCAGAGTCGCGGTCAAGAGTGCTCCTTATTGTTCTTCGAGTGGAAATAATGCGAAGTGAACTCGGTTCGAGCAACTTGTGAAGTTACCGTTCACGCCCACTTCGCTTCTTTGTGGAGACGATCCCCTTGTCCCACTCGTACCCAGGAGGAGACATAAATACGATTATTTTCTAGAAGGACAGCCTCAATCAAGGCGGTCTTTAATGGATTGCGGCACAAGCTCCGCAGGAATGGCCCCAATGGCCTTCAGGAAAGTCAGTATTCTGAAGGCAAAGATGACAAATACACCCACTTTTCGAATGAATTCCTCGCCACCAATGTCCCAACCGCCTTGTGAGACGAAAAATAATATCTCCAAAAGTGTGGTGACCAGACGACCGACACCAAATCGCTCCTTCGAGTATTTTCTCCACAGCATAATGTTTTCTGTCAACTTTATAACCCTTTTCATGTATCTTCGACGGGCCGAGATCGCTTCTGGATCAAACGTTGGCTTTGTACTTGGTGCCGACACCGAATATTTCTGGAATTGATCCTTCAAGTCGTTAGTCGCTATTTCGAATACCCTCGTAACTATTTTGAGGATAGACTGCAAGCCGGGGTCAGCCAAAGAAGGAGAAAGAAACGGAAGACTGACCAGATACCGATCGCCCTCATCTCCTAACGACGCCTCTATCTGCTCTGCGATGTCGATTGCACGGGATACTTGGCGACGCGAGTAAGCGTCAAGGCCACCTCCAGAAACTAGCGCATTAAGCCGTGGTATCAGCATGGTTCGGCACATGTTACCCGGTAAGTCGTCTTCCGGCCGTAACTCTTCCTCCATATCAGGATCTGGATGTGCGCGTTCATATAACTGCGAGTACCACTGAAACTCATCTAAATGCGGCGAGTTCTAGTACATTTCGTAAGTGAAGCCCCAGAGAGTGGCGTCGAAATATATGCATACCTCCAAGGGAAGCCACCCAAGCAATTCCACTCTCGCCCAGAATTCCCAGGCTTGAACTAGGCCCATGTCTCCAAACGCATTTCGATAAATTTCAGGCCACTTGTCCCTCCATTCGCCGAACCACAGCCCCACTCCTTGTCTTGGATCTCTAAAGGCCTTGGCTTTTACGTCCTCAAAGAGCTTGAATTGAACCTTTTCCTTCAGTGTCTTGATAGCTTCATCAAAATCAATTGCGTCGGATCTCTCTAGCTCTGAATCTGTAGCGTATCCCTCATCTGATGGCATGGAGGAATGTCGACGTGATCGGACTTGACGTCGTTCTCGTCGAACGGCAGATTGTGCACTAGTAGTGGACGGTAAAGTACGTCCCAGTTCGTCTGTCGTCTGCTCAGCCTCCGAGATGTCGAGAGGAACACCATAGAGAAGAACTAGATCGTCTTCGTTGTCGTCCATCCGTCGTTTGGTGATCATATCAAATCTTTCCTTAAGCAAAGAAACGTGTTCTTCCTCCAATTTTTCCAGGCCAGGAAACTGTCGACAGTCAACACAGTATTCTAGGCCACATGAGAGACTCGCACCTTCGCATCGAGGAATTCAGCGACAGTCTCCATTCTTTCGTGAAATATTTTGAACCAGGCCCTTTTTGCTTCGGTTTCTTCAAGTTGACTTCGAATGTTGTCCTCCTCCATAGTGTATTGGACTTGGTCAAGGGCCAGTGTCGCAACGGTGCCTGAGTTTTGTGCATGCGAAGTTGTAAGTGCGGTAAGTCCTGCCGCTATCCGCTGAGTTGCAGCGTCGATAGTCGGTATTGATGTTGGAGTAGGGACTACAAAAATTCATGAGACTTAGTGGTAAGCGCGATCTTTCACGCACTAGGATATGGCTTGTATGTATGTACTTGTGGTGCTTGAGCTTGTGCTGCAGCCACTTCTGTAGGCACAGCTCGTTTAACCTGAGCCATTTCCCACTCCATAGTCTCCTCATCCTGTTCGTCCCTTTCAGTCAAAGTATCATAACCTGAGTGCGACTCTACGTGGGTGGAGGTGACTCACACTTCTTCTATTTGTTCAACCACTCCTTTCTTTCGTTGTTTTGCCTCTTCCTTCCTTCCCTTTTTGCTCAAAGCAATGCGCTCCTGTGCACCGGTATACTCAGCGTCATCTGGTAATGTTAGCAGACTGAAATGTTAATAAGAAGGTACATACCGTCGTCCCCTTCACCTAGGTCGTCGTCTTCCCTCATAAGTCGACTCTCTGGATGAGGGCCAGCAAAGTCGTCCCTTTTCGTTACACTCAAGGATATGAAATCCTCTTCTGCGCTTGTTCCAGTTTTCCGCATCCTCTCCCTCTTGTCTCGCGCAGCCTTGATTGAAGTCTCTGTCGGTATCAGCGCCTCAGTACCTTGTGTAGACATCAAGGGCAAGTCACTGATATTCTCGATGACAGCTCCATCCATCTCACTCGCGTCAAAGGTTAGGCTTGTGTCTATATCCATGTCTTCCTTGAGACCATCATTGGTTGAGAACTTGACAGGTGGCTTGCTATTCGTACTCGCTCTAAGCTCTTCCAGGTAGCTGGCATCATATTTTGGGCCTTCAGGACGGGGGGCGATATACGTTTGTTCGAGCTTAAGCGTCAGAGTTGCACCCGGACTTGACCTAGAGGACCGATATCAGCACATGATTAAAGGAGGATAACCCTTTAAGTACGCTGACGAGGATACTCCTATGCCATTTTTCATCTTCCTGCTCAGCGCAGACTTTTTTACCTGGAAAACATCTCCTTCGCCCTCTCCCTGCCCTCCCTAGTGTTCAGCAAACAATAAACAGCCCGTAGAATGGAACTTAAACAGGCTGACCTCTTCGTTACCGAGTCCAAAGGAAATACGTTGTTGTGGGCGCGTACGACCTTTCGTTTTGTTCTTGAAGTTGGAGACTACTGTTTTGGTTTCTTCTTCAATGACCACTTCGTTGTTCTCTTCTCGTGCCCTTATTGTCTTGCTTTTGGCTTTCTTAACGAAGGTTGGAGCGTCCGACATGACAGTGGCTGGATGCAAACTATGAATGAACACTCGTTACCCTCGTTTTCAATCTTTCGTACAATAGACTTGCAGGCACTCTTCCTTTTTATCATAAACGCCCTTGCAATAAAGTATTTAAACGGTACTGGACGTGTAGAGTACAGACAGATCTGTCCATCCTCATATATTCGGCAATTAGAGGGATACCCTAAGCTAGGAACTAAGGGCCTATGGACGAATAAATTCTTTTTACTGAGACTTCTCATTAGTTTGTTTGTCAAATGAAATCCTCTTTACTACCGACGATTCGCACTACCCTCCATGAAGAGTACTAATGAAGACAATTTCGTCTTTAGGCTGTAGGATGTAGTCTCCTTCACCCTCTAATTCCCAATCCACATCGTTTATCAGTACTAAGATTCCCGGTCGACTGTTCAGATCGATCTTAGCAATTCTTCACCATGAATTTATGGCAAACGTACACAGTTTCGCCATCGACAAAAAGCTCCTCTCGTTCTTTAAGCATATTTTCTTTCATCCATTGGATCAGAAATGTGATATCTGCAGGTCGCCCGCTTTGTTTGGAGCCACTCTGTGTGGCATTGGCCATTGATGGCAGCGAAATATCGTGAGACCGAACATTCCCAAATAGAAGCTCCGCTCCCCCTCCAAATTGAATTTTTAAAATTATTGTCTCTTCTGAAGACATGGTGAACTGGTCCAACACTGACACCTCCTAACTTGAACCTCAACGTCGTTGGGGATTGACCAAGAGCACAGCGTAAAAAGGGACAAACAAGCGTATTGAAGCACCAAAATTCAAAAGAGCGGTCCTTACCTAGGCAATTTAGGAGAACAAGGCATTTCTTGCCTGCAAGCCATAACGTCACGAGTACTCTTGGCTAATCCTGCATTTATATCAGGTTCAATGCAAGTATCTCTCTATTTTATCTCGAATGATGGTGTTGTAAAAGGGTCGATTCAATTATCGTCCTCCGTGTCATGGCTCCCATGTTGCACTCTGCTCGTTCGTATTCTCGATAGGCCGCTATAGCTCAACGTACGTGCTTGTCGTAAGGCGGAACGAACATTAGAAGCCACGCTTTGTGGCGACCATGCATGACTTGCAGGGACTATAGGTCCATGTTCTGTAGGTAAAGGCAGGTCAAACACGACGCCTGTTCAATAAAACAGAGTCAATAGTGCATTTTGAACCCGTGCGAGCTCATAACTTGTCTCTGGGATCGCTATGCGCCCTTTCTTCGCTGAGCTCCATACTGCCATGCTCCCAGTGTCTATATGCACGCATTGGGCACCAAAAAGAGAGCTAACTTTCACAAATTGGGGTGGCTCAGGGTGGTTTGAAAGGACAGAAACCCTCGAGGGGGATCATGTTTTAATGTGCGCAACACTCGAAGTCAACGGTTGTGCACGTGGTTGTGATCTATCAGCACTGCAGAGTTGTAGGGAGTCTTCTGGAGGACAATTCTTGGAATATGAGAACCAAACGAGAGAGCCTCTATGAGGTTGCTGATTCCCACTTATGGTTGTTTGCAAATGAACCCATGTACTGACATGTCCCTGTAGAAGGCAGAATGCTCTCAGCTGGTGCAGAAACGCTCCTTAGGATGGTTGGTTGGACCTTCCTTCCGGATTTAGGTACAAGAATATTGTTGAACACCTATCGCAATCTCCAAGTCACCTTACCACCTCGCCTTGGCATGAAACCATCTCATCCTCCGCCTATCAATACCCCAGCGTATAGAATACAGCAGAGGATATCATTCTCAATCGTTATCCTGATCTACCTTGTCTATACATCGGCACAGGCATATCTACAAGCACCTCCGAATTTCTACCAGAGCCTTGGTGTATCACCGGGAGTTGATGAAGGAACATTGAAGGCGGCATTCAGAGCCTTTGCGAGGTTCAATCATCCTGATAAGGTCGGGCCAAGTGGTGAAGCAAGGTTCATCGAGGCAAGGAATGCATTCGACACCCTGAAAGATAGCACAAAAAGATTTGCGTACGATCGATTTGGACCTGACGTGCTGAGTTGGGCCTCCGAATGCACTACGATGGGAGACTACATCGAACGTGGTTTGATGGCAAGCTGCGGCTTTTACATCGTCACCGCTGTCGCGATGGTATTGTACGCTATCTTTGGACAAAGTGGATTTGGTGCATTTGTGAGTAAATAAACATTGGAAATTTGTGATGCTCAATAATCCTCGCAGTGGCGTTACAATCTGTTCTTCACAGTCGCAGCGCTGGAGCTCCTGTTGATTCTTTCGCCAGAAATACCCCTCCTCCACTATCTTTTCCCATCACGTGTTGCGTATCAACATATCGGATTTCTTCACCAATTCTTCATATATATGTCGATCGCCATAACGCGCATAGGACCAGCAATTCTCCCTTCCTTCACGGGTCTTGGCCCAACACAGGGAGAGTGGGAACAAGAGAGAAACACTCTATATGTAGTCGTCAAGCAAGTCACCGAAATTGCTGCCCAAATCGATCGCGAAATCAGCAGGATGATATATCGCGAGCTAAAGGCAGCCCATGGGGAAGTTGATGATCCAGTGCCAAACGGAGTCGCTCCAGAGATGGATGCGAATGTTACATCCGCGAATGCGAAAACAGGCGCTGTGCCGGGTAGCGGAGATCCTTCGACATCAAGTCTGCCTGGATCATCTCCTAATCTACGACAACGAAGAGTGGTCGGATCAAACTCTCGTACGACGACCTCGGCGCCGTCGGCGCCTATCGCTGGTCTGGGAGGGCTTGAACTCAACGATGGTGTGATGAGAAAGTTGAGCAAAGAGGTTGAGGACGTGGTCATCGAGAAGAACTTGAAACGACATCCACTTTTGGCACGGATATGGAGAGAGGGGGTTCTCGCTGGTAGAGCAGCTTATGAACGGGAACGAGAAAGTCAATTCTTTGACGACCGACAAGTGAAGAAACCTACGTCCCGGTCTGAAACTACAGCTGTTGATCCTTCCCAACCAACTTTCAGCCCGCGTCAAACCCAGAAAGCGACAGATGACTGGAAACGCGATTACGTTCAGCGACGTGCGAGGAGTGAAGATTACTATCTCCCCCCACCATCCCACTTTTCTTCCAGGTTTTCTCGGATCGAGGAAGGGCTGAGGACGACTCCACCACCAATACCTATCCGCAATATCGCGGGTATGTCTACATCGAGCGAGGCGGATTATACCGCATCCTCTCGCGGTTCGAGTCCCTCTCCGCAGCCATCTCCAAGGTCCCTCGCGATGATGAGAGCTCTTCTGGAAAGGCCCACTCTGTCACCTGGACCAGAGTTTGCACATCATGGGAGCGGTGAAACGTCTGGAGAATCTTTTCCGCCCTTGATTGGTGGAGATCGGTTTACGAGCTCTCAGAGGTCACTGGACCCTCCATCACCGGGGCCGTCTGGACGGTTTGATGCACTTAGGAATCGTTCTATGTCTCTTATCAACTAAGTTATTCCGTTTTGCCTCTTACCGGGTGTATCGTTATCATATATTGTGGAGGCTGTATCTACTCTTGTTATTTCTTGTTGCAAACATTGCGTTCGAATCACTTCGATGAATCTGCCTTGGAGTTCTTGATGAACGGACGCTTAGAGGGTGATTCGCAGCCGGAAGCTGCCTAATTGAAGAATAGACCCGTCGCCGAATCTCCTACCTAGTAGGCCCAAGGAATGTTCGTCTCGTAGAAATCGACCACATACCTGATCAAGTCATCAAGTAGTCTATTCGGAAGAAGCTTTCGAGAGCTATGAACCCCCTGCTATATTCCAACACAGTATATTACAAGTAGTTGATGCGCCTAAGATGAGAAGATATACACAGGGAGACCAAAGAGAAGCTGTATGATACAGTTAGGGGGCTTTGAAGCGCCAGCGAAATCCACCTATGGTGTATCGATGCTTAGGAATCGAATACTAAGGGCGAGACACGTAACATCGTAATCCTCTCATTCAGAGTCATCTTCATCTTGACCCTCTTCGTACGATAGACTATCCAATGTCTTCCATGTCGGAGGGGGCAAGTCATCTTGACTGACTACGGGTGCTCCCGATTTACTCGCCATTACATGACCAGGCATAGATACAGCCCTAGGGACCAGTAATCCGAGGTCAAATCCTTGAGGGTATGGTTTATCTGTGGGTGTAGAATCTAAACCACCCCATGGCCTCAGGCCATTTCCCGTCTGACGGGCCCATCCATCCGGTTTGGTTCGAACCTGTTCGAATATATCGTGGTGAAATTGGAACGTATGTGCAGTTCGTCCAGGTGGGATGCCTTCGGGTGAGACTCCTTCCTTTGGTTTCCAGTTGGAGATCCCTTGGTAGAGTGATCGAGAGCAGAAGAGTGATATCGAGCCCGAGTTATACCTATTTAATGATATGAAATGTGAAAGAATACGGACTAGATGGCAGATGAAAGACCCACATATGTGCTATTTGGAAGTAAGGTAAATAGAGGTGACCACCCTCAAATTCACCGGTACAAGTCGCTGCACAGAGACCACCCTTGATATCACGTTGCTGGTGAATGGCGGTGTTATGATCGATGACGTGACCAGTGAAAATACTACACGGATGAATATTCTCCGTGCTTGATGCTCGGAAAGCTCTGCGATAATCGAGAGCCGTTGAAGGGAAAGATGCAAATGCTTTAGAATAAAGACTTCTTTGAATCTCATCTTCGACATCCGCGTATTCATTGATTGAATCCCATGCGGTTTTGGAAAGGATCGAGGGCTATGAGAAGATGAATACACAAATAAGACCAGCATACGCGATGAAAAACCTTTCCGTTTTCCTCTCCTTCCCGTTTCCAATTAGTGTATAAATGCAACGCACCCACGGGTGAATTGTATTTCTGAGGCTCGCCGGTAATATCATTAGTATAATCGGGAATCCAAGTGTCCTTAGGCCCTTCATCTTCATCCCAGGTATAGTCGACATTCATGACCCATGGTGGGACTTGCGATGCGTACACCATATTGCGAAGGTCTTCACTATAGAAGTCCTTGTTGTATCTCCTGCTGAGCTGGCCATTGTCCGTTGGGTTTGATTTGAGATGATACTTGCCAGCAGCAGATACGAGCTTGTATGTTCCTTCGTGCAAGCGGTGGAGCACGCTAGGTCGAAGACCGTCGCTGACGAGAAGTGAGCGAAGTTCATTCTTGTCGAGCCATGTATCAAATTCTTCCTTGCTGTTGAACTGAAGCTGTATTCAGTGCATGTCTGTCATGTACCATGAGTCGTTCACTTACAGTTCGAGGGAATTCGGAACAGTGACGACGCTACCAAATTTCACTTATTAGTCGAGGCAATGGAACAAACTGAAACCTATACCATTATGCGATGACCAAAATATGCCATAATTACTTGTCCATGTTTGTCCAAATGAAGGGTAGACCATGGAACAAAGCTTCCATCCGTCTGTTCCCATGTCTCCATCATTTGTTGGGCTTCATCT
>WSTL01000375.1:0-12257 GCA_019616975.1 Serendipita sp. 396
CCACCTCAGCGTCATGGTGCTGGACAACGTCCGCCCCCGCCTGGCGCTGATATCAGGCTTTGGCAAGTTTTTTTAAACGTGGATAAAGATGGGAGTGGATCAATTGATGCAAGGGAGTTGCAAACTGCGTTGATCAACTCCAACTGGACAAGTCAGCAATTTTCTCGTTGAAAGTCCATTATGCTATCTCACTAACACGGCACTAATAGCATTCGACTGGGATACTATATGCATGTTGTTTAGCATCTTTGACACCAATAGAAATGGAACGATCGGTTTCAATGAATTCAATGGTCTATTCAAGGTTCGTGGAATGCTGTTTACCTCAGCTGCTGTCTCACTATCGAATCCACAGTACATTGAAGAATGGCAACGGTAATGCTACTCGCTATTCCGTTTCGAATTTGATTACCAACATTTGTTCTATTTTACAGAGTATTCAAGCACTGGGACACAGATCAGAGCGGAACAATTGAAGAACGTGAACTCGCTGGAGCATTAAACGGCTTTGGATATAACCTGTCTCCGCAATTGATACAGTTGATCGTGAACAAGTATAGTACGTTCTCTCTGACGCTTTCTCACTAGCTAGGTAATCTGACGGACTTAATAGGCGGTGCACCAATCTCTCGGGGATACGGGGCAGCTCCACCCGCCATCACGTTTGATCGTTTCATCAGGTAAGCATTTCACCCTTCATAGTCCACGTCGATCACACATTGAACGGCATTCTCTAGGGCTTGTGTGGTCGTTAAGCAGCTCTCAGAGGCATTTAGAGCCGTAGACAAAGACAATGATGGCTGGATTCAAATCTCTTATGAGCAGTTTATGGGGATTTTCCTTCGAGCCCCATAATTTGTCACAACGAAGACAACTCACGACCTTTTATGACATTAACGACCAAGGATATAATTGTAATCACGCCATTGGACTTGAATATATGGTTTTCTAGACTGTCTACTTGGAGTGAATATAACGCGGACTGACTTTGTTCGACGTTTGCCTCAATACAATGCTTCTTCGACCACTCCTCCAACCTCTTCCGTGTCGTGCGACCGGTCAACTCAGTTCGGGATCAAGATTCATCTGTATAGCACATAGATTACCGTTTACATTTCCTTATAATACTCGAACAACTCGAAGCGGAGGTTCGAGGACGGCAAAGCCACTGGGTTCATGTTCAACGCCTCGTTTCGTTCATCCACACGGCCCTATTAGCCCTTTGAGCGTTCCAGATGGCGCCTTTGATATCCTTTTCTTTGGAGGTGATGAATTTTCCTGTCGAACGCTGAAAAGTTTGCATGCTGCCAAAGGTTAGTTGTTCTTACCCCAATTAATGACCTGAGTTTGCTCTTAATTATGATTCTAGACGTTTGGAATACTCTGCATGTTGTAACACAGCCAGACACCTACAAAACAGAGAGGGGACGGCACCTGGTTGAGTGTACGCCGTTTCATTATCATCGTTGAATAATTACGATAACATAATTGTTTGTTCCAGCTCCAGTGAAACTATTGGCCGCAGAGCTGAACCTTCAGTGTCATCTAATCCCCAAAGACAAGTCGGCCATGAAGGAAATGAGAGTATGTAGTGGTATCCACCTTCGCATCATTTTAACTCTTGCACTCAAGTACCTCAGTTCCCACAGCCATTCCATCGCCAAATGCACCATCCTTCTCAGCTGTTGATCGTTTCTTCTCTGGGACGGTTTATCCCCTGGAAGGTCCTCAAGAAATTTCATCCTTCGCGAAAACTTAATGTCCATCCATCTCTTATTCCAAAGTACCGCGGGGCAGGTCCAATTCAGTGGGCTATTGCGGATGGGCTAGAGGAGACTGGCGTGAGCATTATTGAAGTCGAGAAAGTGGGCATGGGGTATGATGTTGGGGACATTTGGGCGCAGAAAACAGTAGTAAGTAGCCTATTATTTGGTCTCAAGTATTCTGCTCATCCGATGATCATTCTAGCCTATCCCACCAGGGGCGACATATCCATCGTTGATGCCCATACTGGCTGACGAAGGTTCTGAGTTGCTCGTCTCAGTGCTCCGTAACATGATAAATGGAACGGTACGGTCATTCAGATCCCTCTGAGATCTTCAATTGACCACTTGTAGCAATCGGACTCTATCGAACAAGACCCTGACCAAGCTACTGAAGCACCAGCAATAGACGCACAAATCGCAGTCATAGATTGGTGGAGATGGAATGCAAAGAAGGTTGAGCAAGTATCTCGGGCTATTATGCATCAAGTATGTAGACTTTGCACCTCGTTGGTGGATGAAGCTAAACAAGGTTCCGATAGAAACCTATATATAGCTATGTTTTCGACCATGAGACTACCCTCCAACTCTTTGACGTTTCTATCCTGCCCAAAGAACACCATAATTTGCGTCTCACTTCCATTGGAATGGCGGAGTTGAACTGGAAGAGCGAAAAATTGGAAGTACAGTGTAACTCAGATACACAAGTGTCCATTGGGGGCGTAAAGCAGAAGAACAAGAAACTCATGCCTGCGAGGGAATGGTGGCTCGGGGTCAATGAGAAGAAAAAGTCCGAGGGAATGATACAGTTCCATATGGGGCCCTGGAGAGATGAGACGATACATCCAGAGTTCAAACATTCTTGAACAATCAGCGTATGGAATCGGATATCGTGTCAAATTACGTTTGTTTTCTTTTTTTTTACCCGATTAATTTATACTTGAAATGCTATATCTTGGGTATTGGTACACATTCCATGTGTGTCTTTCCTGGATTGAGTGGTAGAGCGCAATAGAATCCCAAATCCTGTATCAGGTCTTGTGAGTACGTAACCGCCTGTCTATAACTGGATAATGGCTCGCCTGCATGGCTTCAAACAACCTTGTGCTCTGCATATGTATCTACAACGAGAATTTAGTTCTCTTGAGAAAAGAAAACGGGAATGGGTGCTCACCATACGACACTCTTTACTCACACTACCATCTGGCTGTCTGCAAAGTTCAGAGACGGGTGCCCCTCGTTCACTATCAAATGTGTATGTAGCTTTTGGTGCTTTCTATACCGCCCTCCTAGTGTCAGGAAATTGTACTTGTTATGCTCGCAACGAACCTTTATGAACTCCTTCAAAGCGTCTTCTGTATTCGATTTATCTTTCTCTTCTGAGGACCCTTTCCGCCAGAACATTGTGGTCGATTCCAAGTTGAGAAGCGGTGGTGCCAAGTTCCGGATCCTTTGTGAGTGACCCTACCTATGACGATGCGTTGGGTCGAAAGGAATTCAGTCGCATTCTACCTCCTACCAAAACCAGCTTTCTTCCGGTCCGCCGTATAACAACAAAAGAATCGTTATTTGAGGAGTTACGCACCGTTTTCTAACTATGGAAAAGGACGAATCGCAACCCAAGTCCCAATTCTCGGTGTCGATGCATGGAATGAATTTGAAGGACGCAATTCCTGGCGATAAGAAAGCGCACGATGTTGCTTGGGAGCAGGTTATTCGATGGGAGGCAATGCACGGTGGTGGTTTGAGATGTGGAGGAATAAAACTCATATCGTTCGCAAAATTCAAGCAAAACCGGAGTCCTAGCGCCATGTGGGCAGTTGTCTGGGGGTAATGTCACCTTTTTCCTCTCCAAAACACCGCCTGGTTTTCGTTCTACACTCTGGTTGTACCATTCATTCGGTGTTGACGACCAAATTTGCATAGGCATAAGCCTCCGTATGAACGCCAAGATTGGATCGTTGATCGCTGTGGAAATATAAACCGGTACATTATCGACTATTATAGACGGCCGGTCGATCCAAAGGATCCTACATCGCCGGAGGAAAAGCTGGTTGTGTACGCGCGACCCTCAGTACGAAATTGGGATGGAGCAAAATTAAGAATGAGAAGAGGATGGAGGAGACTGGTGGGGAAGATTACCTTTGGGCGATATGGATTTACGGATTGACCAGAGGTTGGTGGAACCCTCCCACACGAAATCATTCACTCACCACATAGATAGCTCCAATTACTATCTTATTTCCTGTTATATTGGTATCTTGGTCTATAATCACCTTTTTTCAAAAACACACCACGGCCAGTAGTCAAGATCGACAGAGAGGCCCTCACAGCTTCGGCACGACAGTCCGTTTTGGGTTAGAATATTCGCAAAATTTACCACCTTAAATTACAACAAAGTCCTCTTTGGGTTGCGGGGGCGCCCTAACATACTACCCAGCATCCGCTCCGGAAGACGTGACCATCTCAGTTTCCGAGATAACATGCATTGACGGTGAGGCCGTTATTCCAGTCTCTTAGGCGCTCCGCCAGTGGAAATTTGGGAGTGAACAAAGCTCTCAGCCCATGTGCCGATGTGGAGGCTAACATTACTCAAACGACACGCATTCCTTCCCTTTGTTCACCAGGCTCGCTTTCGAGTTTCCAGGGCTGCCATACGGGGCTATGTATTTATTTTCCAACAAAACTTCGCAACCGTGACGAGAATCAGTTCTGCAACGTGCCCTCTTGCAATCCTGTGAGCCCGCGGTTTCATCTCTTTACCTCCTCCATCACACTTAACCGAGAGATTCTGCTTGGTTACTCATAAAACTTGCCCTCTGAAGCCGTCCACTCTCCCTCCCCCTCTCCCTCTTCTTCCCGCCTCCACCCTCTCCCTCTAGCTCCGGTTTGTTCTCAACATTTAGCTATATTCTACACCCTTCATCACCCCTTTACGTTGAAGCTTGAGTCCCCGCTCACATTTCACTATCAGTAACGCCAAGGTCAGTCTCTACTGTTCGATGCATTCCCGTGTATAATACCAAGGGAATTGACCAAAATCTTTTAGAATCTTCTGATTGGGGAATGGAAGGCATTATTTCTGGCACTGTTTTCATTGTAAGTGCCAAGGCTGATGGATATTAGAGGAACGAAAAATTTGATCGATTCCATAGTCGACGGCTTTAGAACATAGCTCTTTTGTAGCATCCTATCAAATTCGCGAAGAAATGCCAACAACTTTCGCTACACCATCCAACGACCTTCAGCTGGCACGAGTACTCTCGATTGTCTTTGGGGTCATAAGCATAATTGCCCTCATTGGCCTTCTTTGTCTCCTTCTTCATCGCAAACGTTTAATCGAGACAAGAAAAGCTGATGAAGAGGTACATATTTGTGTGGAACAGGCGGTGTCTATGGACCATGGCCCTCACATGTCCAGGAAGCCGATGCGGGCCCTACAGCTACGTAAGATACATAGAACCATATCATTCGTTGTATTGCTAACTCGAGTCATGATTATAGCGGCTCGCCTCACAAATGGTCAAAACCGAGCGGCGAGGGTGAAGTCAATGACACTCCCGATTCATTCACCACCACCAACCTTGACTCAGAATCGGCATTCATCTGCAGAAGTTGGACGACAGACTGCATATCCCGAGGTTGCCTATATCCCAATTGCCTCTCCTCGACGCCACCGTGAGCCCCAATCACCAGCACAGCCCAGACGACCACCGGGATTAAGCAATGAGTATATTGCGCCTAGCTCGAACTCAACGACGGGCATGATCATTATTCATCCTCCCAGAACACGGCAGATCCGGTACCCATCAGTTCCCCCGCCCACGTACGCCGAGTCTGTGCGCGTCAAAGGTTCAACAAGATAATGCATGACAAACGAGCACACCAAAACTGAGAAGGATCACCATCTTTTCGAAAAGCCCGGCCACATATTACGACCCACTACGACCAGTAACGACCCTTTACGACCATTAATGACCTTTTTCTTTCAAATTCTTCATTAAATACACAGCTGGATCCGCTGTTCCTTGCATATTCGACTCCGTTCATCTTTTGGCACCTGGGCCTACTCATTCGTTTCCCTTCCTTTTGTGAACCTGTATAGCTCTAAGCATGTTTCCATTTCGATAGGTTTTTCCTTGAAATTTTGACTGTTATCAAACTAGTTGTAGCCCCCAATGAAGGCAAGAGTAAGTTGCGTCATGGCAATGCCGTTAAGAATCTTGGACCCGACTGCATCAATAATTCCGGCGACTGCAAATGTCGCATAAATATGCGGCATTTAGACGTATTGGTAGATTGAGAGATGGCTCCTTTTGTGCACACCAGCACCGGTTTAGTCCGAAACATGTTCTAAATGTTGGCTCTGCACGATGGAATTCGTCGGCAACCATGGCTGGGGACAAGCTACCAGAGGACTTTCAGAAGGTTGAGAGGGAGGGTGTCATGTTTGTAGACTCAATATTTCCAATCCGACTTGGGGTTTGGGAGTAAGTCGAATTTAGCCTCGCAAGTAAAACACGGCGACTAACACTTGAAAGTCTTCGCCATTATATAGCTGCGAGTCAGCAACTGCGAGTCATGTCCTCGCTACAGGATACCCTCGATCGAATCACATTGCCCGGCTTTCAAGTTGAAAAACTAGAACCAAGGCAAGATTGCATATGTTCAAGGCCAAATCCCTACTTACAGTTCACTACTTTTTATAGAATCAAAGACGGTGGTGCATTCGTCAAATTTAAGTACATGCAAGTGTCTTCGAAGGATACTGAGGAGCCGCCACTGGACACACCATCATTAGAAGCGGAGCTTAAAAAGCAAATACGTAGTCTGGGGGGGATTAGAACCTGGATCGGAAACCATGCTGGTGATGTATGGCTGGTTCGTGGTAGACCTTGGAAGGAAGACATGCGCCGTTACGCCTCCAACGATATGAAGGTGTTTTTTGAGGGACCTGATATCTATCAGGTACGTAGAAACAGATCTTCCTTGTGTCGTCGTACGGCTAAGTTTTACCTTTAGGAAACATTGTATGATATCATGAGGGTATATTTGGAATGCTGGTCACCGGTATAACGCTCACTATTCCTTGCAGCACTATGGCCAAATATCCAATATCAGTAACCCAGGTCCAGTCCCTGCGGGAACTTTACGATTTTCCACCATCAAATTTGCCAATCCACGCGCCGCCACACGAGCTCACAATTGTATCCATGGTTTTACTCTAGTTGATCAACCAGCAAGTCTGTGGATATTTTCTTACGGAACAGAAGCAAAGGTCTAATGGCTACTGTAGTTCCAGGACAAAGTACCGAAGTGAAGCCCACCCGACTCGCCACGGTCTATGAACGGAAACTCAAGGGACAGGCAATCTGGGATTGGTTCACTTCTCACCCTCGAATATCAGTACCGATTCTAGTTTTTCTTCTAGGTTCCCTGTCATATATGGCATGTCGAACTCCGTCTCACTGGTCCGAGCGAACACCTAATGTTTCTGTAGATATTCGACCCTATAAGGACCTTAGCTGTTCAGGCCAAGGTCGTGGGGTGGCTTGACTTTCAAGGTACGCCCTACTTCCTCACGAGAGAGAGCTATCTGTCGAATATAAGAGCAGAATTCCGAATAGTCAAATGGTTCCGGCGTAATACAATCGATAGGATTCGCTTCTTCCGCAAAAAAGAGTTAGACGCAGAACCTCCTACATCCGTTGATAACGAAGCACTTTGGAAGGATAGAAAGGAAGCAGAGAATACACTGCGAGGGTACTTATCTGAAACACCAAGTGGGCAGCCAACACTTCCCAGTCAGTACAAAGCACTCATTTTACTACAGGTACTATTGCTTTTGTCCATGGCCCACAAGGAAGTGGAAAAAGTTCAATGCTAAACCGGGCTTTGCGACATGCCGACCGGTAGGCTTTCGTCACCTATGCACATCCATCGCTAAGGGTCCGCAGAAAGGTTCTAGTCATAGATTGCGAGGTGCTCAATAAATCGCGGAGCGATTCTGATGTGATTAATGGACTGGCCACGCAAACAGGTATGTGAAAGCAATGGGCAGTACCCATAAAACTTTACTGATTCTTGACAGGCTATTGGCCTGTGTTTACATGGTTGAATAATGCCACTGGATTAATCGACCTAGCCAGCGTTGGCTTGATTGGACAGAAGAGTAAGAGAGCAGACAGCACTTACACAGAAATGTCTTATTGACGTTGGTACAGCCGGTCTCTCTTCTTCTGTAGAACAGCAACAGAAGGAAATACTGGAAGTCGTCGGAAATGCCTTGAAAGGGGTTTCATATCGGTACCGAGAAATCCAACGAACCAAGGAAGTTAGGAAAACGCTCGCTACACAAACAGAAGCCAAGCTCAAGGAAACAATGGAGAAGATCCAGGAGGGCGTGTATCACGATGCAAGAATCGACGCTGTTGCTGGTACTGGTGTTACAAGCGAACTCGGAATAGGAGATGAACGAATGACAGAGAAGGATGTATACCGGTCGAATAAACCACCAAAGGCAGTAGAAAAGGCCATTGTCAAAGTTGAAGAAGCCATCACCTCCGGAAAGGAAAAGGTTCAGCAGCAATTCGACTCAACGTCACAACCAGAGAAAGAGAATGAATCAGAGGCCAATAAAGATGGAAAGTTGGGGGCCATCGGCTCTATTCAGGGCGCAGTTCAAGGCGTTGTCAAAGAGGGGAAACAAGGAGCTGGGAAGCTGTGGTCAGGTGCAAAGGATCAATTGGGCTTATCACCATCGCCACAGCAGCAACCGTCACATCCAGTCCCCGAATATCCTCAGAAAGCCGAAGTAGCCGATGAGATAAAGGCTTTGCCAGTAGTAGTTATAAAAAACTACTCGACCAAGAACACATTCACCGACGAACTCGTAGTGGTGCTTGCTGAGTGGGCTGCTGGATTAGCCGATGGGGGATTAGCGCACGTCGTCGTGATGAGTGATAATCGCGACAATGGTAGAAGACTCGAGAAAGGTAAAACTTTTCTTGAGGTAGCCTTCGATGTCTCCTGACCGGTGATTAGCACTACCTGCGAAGCCTTTAACGTCGATCGCCGTTGCAGATGCGGACCCAGCGAGCGCCTTGTCCTTTGTTCAAGATAAACTGGACCAGTATGGCGTCCAGACAACTCTTGGCAAAGAACAGAAGCTACAAATCGAGAGGCTCGGTGGTCGATCAAGCGACTTAGAATCCGTTGAGTAACTTCCTAAAATATGAGACCACTAGCTCAGTTATTATTTTATAGCTGTGTCATAAGGTCAGAAACGGTCTGAGCATAGAAATGGCGGTAGAGGATATCATCGCACGAGGAGTTGGCGAGCTCCGGAAAAGTGCATTCGGAGAAGAAGTAGAAGAGGGCAAGACAATGAGATGGTCGCCTCAGCAAGTATTTTTCATACTGAAAAGCCTTGCAAAGTCGACAGAGGTAAGACAAAACCCATAGGATCCTAGAAAGGTCTGACATTTGGTCTCTCTCCAAGCTTCCATATTACGACATCCTGCTGGATTTCCCGTTCAAGGGAGATGAGGCCGCTCTTCGAAGCATGGAACACGCTGAGCTGATTTCAATCACCACACAGGAAGGTAAGAGGATAGAGCCCTCAGTTAAACCGTTCTAATAAGTCGGTCGTGATTCAGGGCGGTCGTCCACAATCAAGCCAGGGAGGCCCGTTTATCGTTTCGTCTTCGAACGATTGGTCAACGGTCAGTCCAATTCTTGCTGTATCATGGAAGTAAACTCATAGGCAGCTAGATCCAATATTCCGATCAGTTCACGACATAGCTCTCAATGAAAAGGCAATTGCTTCAGCAGAAGCGACTATCCGTGCATGTGAGGAGGAATTACTGAAGCTCGAGCAAATAAGGCCGCTCGACAGTGGAATACTATCTTCAGGAGCGACGCGACAGAGAGCAGATTATTTGCTGAAGAAAATATATGAAGCGGAGACAAAGGTGGAGAAGTTGGAGAATGCCAATGCTCTCTTGAAAAAGAGCCTCAAGAATCCATGAAGTCCATATCGTTTATGTATTCGTACTCTAGGCCATATGCATGAGTTTTGCCAATCTTGTTCTAAAATCCGAGATATACATTTGCGGGTCGTTGGTGGGAGTGACTGTTGACTATCGTTTTGATTTTCCAGCTGCAGCAGGTTTCTTCTTCTTGGGTACGTCGGAGTCCGAACCTCCTCCTCCACCTCCCCTCTTATCGGCTTTTTTCTTGTCCGCTGGAAGAGGAGTCAACATTTGCTCGACCAGAAAAAGGATGACATACACTTTGCAGCTTTCTCCTCCATTTCTTCCCAGTCTTCACCTGAGTCGTCCATTCCTGACATGTCATCGTCATCGCTGGCGTCGTCACCGTCGAAATCGCTTTCGCTCGGTTCACTAGAAGAGGCACCGTCCGAACTTTCATCGTAGGAAGACTCTTCCTCCGATGCAGAAGAATCCTGAAGATTGTCAGTAATGAACACAGAGGTATTGAACCAAGATTACCCCCCCAGCCGGAGCACCAGGAATTGTAAGGAATCCCCAGCCACCTCCTGCAAAGAACTCTGCGGGATCGTCGTTTATTGTCTTCATAATCGGTCCCCAGTTAAGATTGATTTGACTTTCAGCTACCGGCACATCGACGTCACTATAGAAAAAGATGAGATCAATCGATTTCTATAGGTAACGACGTACTTGAGCCATTCCATGACATTATTGAGTTGAGAGCTCGGTATCGAGTTGATTGAAAGAGGCTGTCTGGTGAGATCATGGAAGACGAAGACAAGATCGAAGTGCTTGAGTCCAAATTGTACTCGTTCTAGGGATGCTATCTCGATCTCGGCAAGTGTAGCTACTAAGAATGGAGGGTCCGTCAGGTAGACCAGGCAGTCCATAGTAGGTGCAAGTTTGACGTTTGTTCGGAAAGGGACGCCTTCGAATGCCAACTCAGTATAAGGTATATCCAACTCTAAGGGCTCCCCGTTCTGCCAACATGTTAATATGGTCTACTTTCAGTCAAAGGAATGTATCCTATACCGAATCAGTTGCGGCCTCAGAAATTTTCTCAGCAAAAGCCTTGAACTCCTTGTTCAGTTGAGTCCGTCGTTTGCGCTCCGCCTGTTCCATTTCAATTTCGTCCTCGTCACCATAACGATGTTTGCGCTTGCGGTTCCCAGTCTCATCGAACTGCATATCCGTGGCCTCACGGTAGAATTGCACATCCTGTACAAACCTCAGATGTTGCAATACCACAATAAGTGATACAAACCTTCGTTTTCTTCTTTCCAATCATGATAGGCGACCTCAAATGGCAATGAATGATGACGACCAGCTCATTATCACAGGGTTGGAAGAAGAGATGCTTGATATTTGAGAAGAGTACATCTGACTTGTATCAGGACCGACATATTCATTAGTATGGCACGATCACACGCACCAACTCTCTGGTTTGCCATAGATGTGTATCGCAGACCGTTCTGGTGGATCTCGACATCCCCAGGAAGACGCTTGCCGTCCAATGCGGGTCTTGGGAACACATCGGGTAGTTTGTGCGGTCTGCGGCCTATTGACAGCCAGTTCAACCAAAGTAGTGCAGTGGAAATCGGTAATACCTTTGAGCTCCTCGAGTTTATCTTGCTCTACGACATCGGCAAGCTCCTTCTTCTGTTGCTCTTTCTTGTTTACATCCTTTTTCAGTTGCTGAATTGATGTAAATAGGTTATCAAACCGCATCCTGTTTAGTGATCGATATGTCAAGGACCGGATAAAAGTGGCATCAGGATCTTCAAAAGGCTAAGGATACAGTTAGTCAGCGGAAGGGGATGAGTCGCATATATCTGACGCTCACCGTATCTTCCTTTTTGCCTGTCAGTTGGCCTGGTGTCTGTAGATTAATCCGTAGATAAACATATTCTGCCTCGTCGTTCTTGCTCGCATTTTTAATCGTGTTAATGTGGAACGGAACGGCATATCCGTTAATAGGCAATACCACGGTCAATGCCTTTTTGTCTATGTAGATCTAGTCATGGGTTAACCCTTGAGTTTGCACTTGTAACGAATTTAGCACACCTTCGGCTCGCTAATCTCCGTCGGTAATGCCGCATCCCCTTTATAGCTGACAAACCGCTTCCAGGTTTTGCGTTCTGCACCACCACCGCCTCCTCCACCTGATTCATATCGCGCAAGACCTTCTGATTGCCTCTTCGCATGCAATTCCACCTGATGAGGATAGTTCTTCGTTCTCACCGTTTGAACGTTTTCGGCACCTCCTCCACTTCTTGTTGCAGTTCGCAACGCCTTCCCACCAGCGATTTTTTTGGCCGGAGAGGCCGGTTTGGGAGCTGACTTTGGTTTGGGCTTCTCCTCGTTATCCTGCTGGAAGAAGAACAGGCAATCCTTCGATTCTCTTGCGACGTCTGTGAGAGAAACTCCACGCTCCTGGCCAATTTTAATCGTATCAGCAATTTGGACCGAGTATGGCCTAGAA
>WSTL01000376.1:0-12239 GCA_019616975.1 Serendipita sp. 396
CTTTGGACCCGCACCATCAGGTATAGTGGACACCTGTGGCATGATACACGCAACCATTCGCATCAGCTCGGGCTAGAAACAAAGGCGTCAGTATCCAGAGGTACTACCAGGAGAGCCGAACCCCCTCATGGTTGAGAGGCGGCGCAACAGCACGCTCGTCAAATTCGAAAACGGAAGATGTGATACTCGTTCAGACGAAGATGATGAGTGCTCCTACGCTCGCACTTCGTTATGACGAGATGCGCTTGGAGAATGGACATCGCAGTTATATGTAGAGAGTGAAAGGGACGAATCTCCGCAAGGAGTGGAAAAGACCAGGCAGGAGCTCGAGATTTCTTAGGATGTGTAGCTCGGAGGCATCCTATAGGGCCATCTAGCTTCCGCCCAGTCCTGTGCGGTGAGTACGACCCATCAACGAGCGAGCGAGCGGGTGACCGATAGCTAAACCCCGTCAATCACAACCAATATAGCCTATAGAGATATATATATTTTATTCCAGGTTTTTTTTTGGTGAGCGATCTGCTTGGCCTGGCTAGGAAGGGCCTAAAGTGCGACCGAGCGACTCCTCAGAAGCAGCATACGATCAACGATGTCCCTGCATCCTATAGCACTCTCTCGATCTTGCAGCATACCTAGCCACGGTTACTCGGGATCTCCAAAAGGTGTATCGACGTCGTCTGTGGACGAGGAGAAGCGAAGGCGGTCTACGCAATCGCGCTCGCTCTGAACAGTCAGAAGTGAAACAGGGATCGCAGCAGGCGAGTATGGATAAATTAGTGCTTCCTGCCTCTGGATAACAGAGCTCATTTGACCTTTTCCTCGTTTCTCGTCTATAGCCGGCTGGTTGACTGGCTGAAAATCTTAGCCCTCTGGTTTCCGAAATCAGGTGGGAGGTTCACTGACATTATGAGGGAACTATAATAACTGCTTGTTCAATGAAACGACGGTCAGAAGTCACCAACGCAGAGTTCAAGGTGACGCACTTCCCCTTCCCAAAGTCCGAGTTTCCCGTTGTTCGCAATCTCCAGACCATGCTCGTTGTTACCATCAGGAACTCCCGAATAACGAGAAAATGTTTCAGAATAACAATCATATTCGTCAACCATGTCAGATACATTATCCTTTTTCAAGTTCCTGAGGACGGCAGTGGGGTTGCAAGATATCGAACAGTCGCAGAAGCGCTACTGGCAACAAGAAGCACCCTTAAAAACTTTCTTTCGAAATTTATTCTGGAACCCAAACTAATGGTCGCTCAGTATTTGAGCAGGTAAAGTGGGTTTCGCCACTCACAGCTGAATTCTCGACTCGAGCTTGAGACTGATCAGTCCGCTGAGACGGGATAGTCTTGTTCTTCTTGGAGGCGGTATATTGATGACTCGGAGTGCGAACATTACCTTCGTCACAAATCGACCAGTCAGTGAATTAGAAAACGGCCGCCGTGGAGCTTCCACACTGGTCAGGAGTGAAGGCGAGTTGGTGACTGAACAAATATGAACCAGGTCAGGAGAAAGCGCATAGCAACCCGTATATAAGTCATCCAACGCCCCCTCCCCCACCTCTGCTTTCCAAGTTGCTCCTTCATTCCTCCTCAGACCTGCCAACTAGACAAAGATGTCCTCGATTGAAAACACACTTTGGATGCAGTTCGCTATGTGAGTGTGATATCCCTTTCCTCATACTTCCAAACCATACGGGCAAGGATACGATGCTGACTAGGTGATTAGCGGTGATGCTCGTACGATGGGAAACAGTCATGCGCCTACTCTAGGCATGAACGAGGCTCACGACTTTCATAACAATGGGCCACGACGTTTCTTTTGCCGCCAAAAATGCGGAGGTGTGGCTGAGTGGTAAGGCTTTGCTCGTGAAGTGGGTTGATGAGGATGCTGATGTCTCTTGTATCTTTTAGTATGGAGAGATTTCCTTCCCGGGAGCTATTGGTGCGACATTGGGAACAGGTTGCAAAGTGGACCTGTACTCCGTGGTGAGTCTCTTTCGTCTGGGCCGTTGCTCTCACTTACAGTATCGGAACCATAGCAAAGATCATGCATCTCCAAGCACGACATCCAGATCTAGTACCGCTGCAACCACCTCTCCTGTTGCCTTCTCTGCCGCCAACCACACCTCTTCCGGCACTTCCCTCCGTCGTAGTGCCCGTCTCAAACGAGCTTAATCTCATCTTGTTTTGAAGGGAGCCAGGTGTCGCCTACCCCATCAGAAAGTATGCTGGGATACGTGAAGGAAAAATCCCCAAATTCCAATCAGTCCCACATGCTCTGATTCGAGATGGTCTACTTCCATTGTATTTGTGCCGTTTCGGTATCGTATTTGGGTTAATGACTGTATCGCATTTGGATTAATGACAGTACCGTATTTGGGTTAATGAGATGGATGTTTCCGGAAGTGAGGACGTCGCGACTAAAACCCGATGGTTGGAAAGTGGTTACGAAGAAAAGATTGAAAACGAAGGTTAATGTCGCTTGTACGAAAGATGGATGTACTCGAGGCCATGCAATAGGTGCGCACAAAGTGAGAGTATGGATAAATGTACTACGTTTAGGGAATATCGTAGTTGGGCAGAAAGCGTTTTTAAATCTAGTGGAAAGCATCAGTCTTTCATTGTGATCGGTCCGAAGATACAGGTTTACCGATATGGAATTCTGACAATCAATCAGGGAGCCGATCCATCCAATCTGCCTAATGGGAGTGATGATCGGTTGTGCGTGATATTAAGCCGAACGAGATGCCCAACTAGATCCCTGGAGTGACGATAGATCGAATCATATTCTTGAATCAGCTTCTCTTGATGCGTCTCTAACCAAATCACGGATATATGTCTGTGTATGTTGTTCCACATGTGGCCCGAACAATTGAAGAGGGCCATTCTGGAAAGGCTTGACCATCCACGGAATTGAATAGTGATTGTATTTTTTATTCGTTTCATAATCGACCAGTCGAAAAGGATGGTCATCATTCGGCGAGCTCCAACTTTCACTATTCGAACGTTGAAACTCCCCACTTCGACCGGTGTCTCCAAGACTGAAACGGAAATCATCACATGGGCTGTAAGAGCATGAGGATCTGCCGATTGGAAGAAGGGGGGATGCGAAGGACACGACGCTGGCGCTGGCTTGGAGGGTCGAATCATACGAGGGATCACACGTACGTAGTTGACAGCGGGAACTGCAAACGAGAATCCTCCAGGGATGAGTATCTCACGAAACCTCATAGTTCTTCCGATTCTCCGTCATGGCGTCGCAGGTCCAGCACAGAAGGTTGGGAAAGGGTGACGATTCTTAATCATTACTCTTCACAAGAATAATACCAGTATTACTTCTGGAAAAGAAGGGGCATCAGTACCAAAAAGCATCAAAAGAACTCGAAATAGTACATCTTAAACCTGGTGGGTAGATTGACGGGCACAACAGCAGGCACAGTACCGCATCTATCAAATTGAAGAATTTGGAGATGCATCCCTGATCCCGATGGTGGCGAGCGTAGTGACGGTAGCGAACCACCTCACCATGACAGGCTTGGAGAATGGACCGATGCACGAGCAAAGAATATGCAAAGGTTCAGGAAGTTGACAAGGGAGGAGATTCTGGGTTCTGGAACGTATCGATCAGGTGATCCAGTACTGGTCCAACATAAGCCGCACGGTTCTGCCTTGTTCGCTCACTTACGAATCACCCGCATCGACCACGACTACTGTAGCCAAGATCAACGAGTTGGAGTCATTCTATCCCCTGATACAGCCTGGTCTGGTGTGCGAGCAAGCCCTAGGGATTTCGGAAGACGTGGAGGCTTCCAAAAAGTGAACCATGCGTCTCCTCAATCGCCAAGAGTGTCGTGCGGTATTCTCGACAATATACGATGTCTCTATGACGACAAATCTACAGCTGGCCGTATCGTCTAAAACGCCAAAAAAATCCACTGTTGTTGTCGTAGATTGAGATGGCGATTATGTGACCTATTCAGTCTGTCATCTTGAACAGGCAGGGCTGAATCACATCATAGTAGAGACTGATAATCGTAGTGGAGCGAAATATCTGGCTGAATTACTTTTTTCTTCCTTCCGACCTCCGCTCTGAAGAATGGATTTGACTGGCCAAGCTGTTCCGGCTTTAAGTAGTTTTTCGATTATCACGAGTGAAAGAGATCTTACGGTTGCTAGTTTAATCGGGTGACAGTCAGAAGTCGTCGATAGCATGACAGTGGTCCAAACGTTCAAATTAGTTGGCATGGTCACTTCGCTGACCGTCTCCTCTCTGTCACCATCACAGGTCATCGACAAGTTGTTACAGCACAAGGATTATATGCGATAAATATCACAAAAATGCGACATACCCCTCCCTCGATTGTACACCCTCTCACTGAAGAGTCTCCCTTGAGGAGATGCAGTTCGGTCTGAAATGAAAAATGGTAACTGGATTCATGCTACCTACTCTACTCATTCAAAAAACATTTGGGATAACCCCTGCATTCGGGCGGTTTTCGGACATACCTGTGACTGGAAATTGTACACTCTTCTTGATCCCTGCCCGCAACAAACTTTCAACGGGGTCTCGGGCCTCTCGCGGGAAGAGACAGTTCTCTCGACTTGATTTTCGAAAAGTCCCACACAGATCCTGCCCTACGATGAGAACAATCGCTGATGAAGGATTGCTGGTTGGATACAAGTTTTGTTGCAATACCAGCATCACTACAGCCTTGCCATGTCCATTCCAAATCAGTTACGAGGGTAACAATAATCTCCGCAGGCTGAGACAAACGGGCTGCGTAAAAAGGTGAGCGGGGTAGTGACACTTGCCACCTGGGTCGGAATAAGAGCGTAAACCTGATGTAATGAAGCCCACAGAATCTCAACCGGTGGACAGGTGGCGGGGGCACCCGCCGGCGCCCGATTCCCTTGGAGCCTGATTAACTTGAAAAACTCGTCAGGATAAAGGGAGACCTGGGGGTACCTTCAGTGATCACAGAAGTGTGAAATGAGGAGGGGAAACACGTAGCAATGCGTATAAAAGCTGCTCCAACTCTCGTTCCCATTGCTTCACAAGTTACTCCCCCGACCCATCCCTCGTCAGACAAAGCGACACAGTGAAAGATGGGGTCAATCGAGAACACACCTTGGATGCAGTCCGTTATGTACGTGGAGCATCTTCCCCCTCGAGCCTTCCAATCCTCGGTGGAAAGAGCAAGCCGCTGACAAGAGCACTTAGGAACGATGACCGAGAGCTCGGTTTGGATATGAATGAAGCCCGCAACTCTCATACCAACCAACCGTCACGATTCTTTTGCTACCGAACCTGCAGAGGTATGGCTGTCTGGTAAGGTCTCCCTCTCGACCTGGATTGGCGAAAACGCTGACGTCTCTCGTATCTTCTAGTATGGAGAGTTTTCCCTCCCGGGAGTCGTTGGCGCAACATAGGGAGCAGGTCGCTCAGTGGTCCTGTCAACCTTGGTGGGTCTCGTTCTGCCTGACTCCCACCTTCCCTCACTTACATTCCTTGGAACAAAGCGGGGAGAGGGTCTCTCCCAGCACGGCGACGATCAGTACTGCGGCTGGGACTTCCCTCAACAGATCAACCGCCTCCTCTACCGCTCAGTCCCCCGCCACTCCCTCCACCACCGGCCCCTCCCTACGTCGCAGCGCCCGTCTCAGACGAGCCTAACTTGAAATTTGATCTCGTTATGAAGGGGACAGGTGTCACCCACCGATCCAAAAAAATTCCCCTCAGGAGCGCTTCCCAGCCAGTTGATTAGGTACCGGATCTGAGATGATTTATCCTGATCGTGTTTTTTGCATGTATATTGTTACGTATCTATATCATTTCCGGATTAATGGGTGGAATGACCATTTCTGGAAGTGAGGACGCTGCTTGTTCAAACGCAACTGCTGACTTCCATTGGCTAGAACGTGTAAATGATGAATAGGATTGCGAAAGAGGACTGATGGTGCTTACGACGTGGGCATACCTGAGCTAAGGCGATTGGTGACTGGCAGGAAACCTCTCGTCCGCCTCGACCGTTGACGCAAAAGGGGAGAGAACGGGCGGAAATACTCCCAAGGAATGTCTGTATTTAGGTCGAAAGAACCCTCGCAACCTGTGGCAAACACCAATAGTCAATCATACACGGATCCGAGGGTATGGTCACCTTTACTGATATGGAAATTCCGTCGATCGCTCAATAGGGCCAGCGCATTTTCCCCACCGCAAATGGATATATATAATCGGTTGTGCATGGCAGCGAGAGGAATCAGACGATCAACCAGCTTCTTGGATGGTTGATAGGTCAAACGCTAGTCTCAAAATCATGTTTCATCAGGGTCTCATTGACCTGTTTCAAATTCGTTACGGACGTAGGCCGATATGGTGAGCTGGATGGCGTTCTCCACGCATCTTTGAGGGTAAGGTGGTACCAAAAGGATTTCATCTGGAGAAGATTGACTATCTTCAGAGTAGGATAGTGGTTATATGTTCGATTCGTGTCATAATCGACTGGTCGAAAATGGCTCGTCGTTTGGGTGAGCTCCAAGTTTGACGAGGCGAAATGTTGAATGCCTTCCACTTCGACCAGTATCGCCAAAACTCAAACGAAAATGACCACTGTTCTCGTTATGAGGGGGAAGTGGAGGAGATAGAGGATCCAAACTAGCTTCCAGAGCTGGCATTTTACGATGCGCGGTCGCTGCCGACCAACCAGCAACGCGGCTGACCATTGGGTCATCCTCCTTCTGAACCCAAATCAGGCAGTAGAAAAGAAATTTGTTTCAAAGAGAGCGGAACCACGAATCAAAACGAATTTCGAGAATCCTTTCAAGGACGCGCTCACCTGGAGAAGGTCAAATGGTCTGCACTCGAATGAGAATGGATCTGCTTCGAAGATACAAGTTTGGATCTGTGGCCAGAGTGTCTCGTGCATCTTGGCCACTCCCTCGTCTACGGCGAAACGTCCCAAGATGACCACCTTATGTCCCGTGCGCCAATTTACATTCTTCGATAACGAGTCTGTTTGCTAATCGCAGTGTCTATCGTGTAGACGTGTAATCAACGGCCAGTTGCACCAGGCTTCAGTCATTGTTCAAAGAATTGTGCTACAGGGGCGACAAGGTGAGTCGAGATTCGATCATTCAAGAGATCTACACAGCTAATATAAAGACTTATCGTGATAATTGGCGTCCCTCGTAAAAGGCCTGGCCAGATGCAAATGATGCCTCCTCCCGGTGGTCAGCAACCAATGATGATGATACCCAACCAAAACATGCAACAGCAGCAACCGATGATGATGATGGGAGGTCAGCAACCGATGATGATGCCGCCTCAACAGCAGATGGGGTCTGGCATGCCTCCGATGGCACAGACGCCAGGCGGTCAGCCGTATATGATGCAGCAAATGCCACCTGGACAACCTATGATGCAACCTGGGCAACCTATGATGCAGCCTGGACAGCCTATGATGGGAATGCAACAAATGCCGATGCAGCAGCAGCCACAGCAAGGCGCTCAACCCGGCACGAAGCAGAGCTCGTCGAGTACTGGATTTTTGGGTCGAATGACAAAGGGGATCACAAGCGTCATCTCAGGGGGTCAATGTGAGTGACGCGTATCCTCCCGGAGAAACTAATTCAACGAATCGCAGCCCAGACCTGCCTCATTCCTGGCTGCGGGAAACCAGTCTATCGCGATCCCAAAACGAACACAGCTGGTGATTATTGTGGAAGGTATCATCAAAAGTAAGAACTCTTCATTTCTGCGTCCCCCTCCCGACGTTTTGTTGCTCTCATTGCTGGATCACTCTTTCCTCCCTCTTTCTTTCTCTTCTATTCTACTAACTATATGAATCTTAACGTCTTTATAGACAAGGTATATCTATGGGATTAAAAGGATCTAGTGGTCAACCACGACAAGCGCCAGCCCAAGGATTACAAACGACAGTGCAACCGGTACCTGGAATGGTACCTCCACAGGGGATGATGCCACCTCCAATGCCCCCCCAGATCATGGGTCCTCAAGGAATGATGCCGCAACCAGGAATGATGGGTCCTCAAGGAATGATGGGTCCACAACAGCAGATGCAGGGGATGCAGGGGATGCAGCAGCCAGGTTTTATAGGTCAGCCGCAGATGTCTCAAGGGATGCCGCAACCTATGCAGCAACAACAGCAGCAGCAGCAGATGATGCAACAACAATCCACTGGGCAGCAATCCCTGCCGATGCAACAACAAGCTACGGGACAACAGACGCAGATGATGCAGCAGCCTACGGGACAGCAGTCACAAATGATGCAGCAACCAACGGGACAGATGATGCAACAACCGACGGGACCACAGTCACAAATGATGCAACAGCCAACGGGACAATCTCAGATGATGCAGCAACAACCAACGGGACAACAACCTCAGATGGGTATGCAAGGGCAACAGCCCGCCCCGAACATGGGTATGCAAGGGCAACAACCCGCCCCGAATATGCAATCTCAGGCTTCGGGTCAGATGATGGGACAGTCGGCTGGAATGATGTCCCCTCCAGGTCAAATGATGGGAAGCCAAGGACCTGGCCGTAAGTATTCGAAGTTGATATGCTTCGGTCCACTCATACTTTTCTATCAGAGATCTGCGCTCTCCCTAGTTGCAACAAGCCTGTTTACCAGGATCCTAATACAGGAAAACCAGGTCAATACTGCAGTCGTGGTCATCAGCGGTTAGTCGAAGCTTCCTGTCTATAACCCCCGCCCTTTGCACACTGCCTGATGAATACTCCAAACTAAATCTTCTTTCCTCCTTTGTGCATGTTTTGAATAGGCTGGGCATCCAATCTGGAATTCCAGCTATTCCAGCTGCTGCTGCGACTGCTACTGCCCCGGGTACCTATCCCGGAATGACCCCAGCAGCTCAGTACCCTGCTATGGCTCAACAAGGGACAGGGTCATCCGGAGTTGCAGGCATTGGTACGGCAATTGCTGCTACGGGTGCAGGTGCGGCGGCATTCGCTCAGCCTGGTTCCGGAGGACAACCACAACAACAATATATGTCAGGAGGTTATCAGCAACCCATGGCATCTGGAGGAGGTCAAGGAGGAATGTACGGTCAACAACAGCCTGCGATGGCTGCAGGTACATATGGGCGAGGTCAAGCGACGACCGTGCAGAATGACGACGACGACGAAGATGCCTATGGGAATCCCTGGGGCGGCAAATCCACTCTATCGAGGTCCCAGTCGGCCAGACCCCCCACGACGGACGCACAGAAGTACGCTGCGGCCGTCCAGGGTGGACATCCTCCTCCAGCGTCCCCTCCAGAGACAACCCAGAGCCACGCATATGCTGGCATGGCAGACCTACCGGATGACGACGATGATTTCGCCATGCCTATGCCGGGTACATACCAGTTCGATTATGGCAGACCGACGCAGCCCCAGCAGACGTATCAAGCCACTCAGAATCAATACGGGACCTCATCTACGGTGGGATATCAGAGCTATGGGAGTACGCAATATGGGACGACAATGGTACCTTCACCGCCTAACCAACCAAAAGCGATGTCTCCGCCTGCAACACCTCAACAATCGACGATGCCGACCGGTACTCCATCCAGAGAGGGCTCTCTGGACACCCCCGCCAGTTCCGTAACACAACGGCAGCAACCGATGTGCTTCAACTGTCGGTCTCAACCGTCTCTCCCCGGAGATTATTTCTGTTCGCAGACGTGCAAGGCTACGGGTCAAAAGCTGGCGAGAGATATCGTTGCAAACGCACCTGAAGGATCGGCAGAAAGGGAGGCCATGAACTCATCGATGAACACCGGCACTGTTCCTGGTGTTCCTGCCGCTGCACCCGCTGCCGTACCTGCTGCTGTACCTGCTGCCGCTAATGCGAGCGATACGGCGAGCGTCCATGGGAGTATCTATACAGCCGCAAGCTCTACCGTCGTCGACAGTCCCCAAACGCCAAGGAACAACGCGGCTCCATTGGGTGGTGCAGCTGGAACGGATACGGCCAGTTCGAGAGCGTCTATTGTGTCACCTCTGCCAGCTGAGCCTGAGAATCAAGTTTACGGTACTCTCACCGATGATTATCCAGACGAAGGAGGATCATGGAGTGATGATGAGTTTTCGGCTGGGAATTACCGTCGTACGTCCACGCAAGGATATCCTCCTGCAGGTGCAGCTCCAGTGATGTATGCGACTACCATGGATCCTAGTACTGGCTCTGGCGGTATGGCTGGTGGTGGGTATGGATATGGATACGGACAAGGGGCGACGACTGGTGGATATGGGCAAGGACAGACGCAAGGAGCGACGGTTGGATACGGCCAAGGACAGATGCAAGGTAGCACGGTTGGATATGGTCAAGGACAGATGCAGGGTGGCACGGTTGGATATGGCCAAGGGCAGATGCAAGGTGGCACTGTTGGATATAATACATCTGCATACTCGGGAATTCCTCCCTCCTACGCCGCGTCGGCTCAGCACCAGAGCTATTCTCCTCGACAACTCCCACAGACGCCACCACAACAGCAGCAACAACAGCAAACAAACCAGCAGCAGCAGCAGCAAGAACAAGACCAAGAAGAGCGGCAACCACCTCAGCTCCAACAACAACCATACCAGCAGCAGCAGTCCCCGCCGCAGCCACCTCCGTCCCAACAACAACCATACCAGCAGCAGCCACAACCAACACAACCTCAACAACAACAACAACAGCAGCAGCAGCAGCAGCAACAACAATATCCGTCCCCACAATCTCCTCCAGGGCAGCCCCCGCAACTACAACCAGCGCACACTGGTGGACCGGCTGATGAGACGGATATGCCAGACTAATTAGATTCTTGTGTATTCCATTGGTTTCGGTTCGTTTGAGATGTAATTATTTGGTTTTCCCAGCATACTACTTTCCCCCTCTCTCGGCCGCAAAACCTGTCGGGCGTCTTTCCGTACGCATGAAAACTTGATTTCGATTTTTCCCGTTTAGGCCAAGTAGAAGAGATTGAATGTGTTTTCTGAGTGCTGGCTGCTAACGGCTGGAGGCTGGTTCCGGGGAAGCCGCTATCTCAGGGCGCAAAGTAAGTTTCCTAGAATTCAGCAGAACGGAGAATGACAACCAAATATCCCTATAAACCTGCGGACTGGCAAGGCGTCAATCGATCAACGCTTTGGCCCTCTCCTTTGTTGTACCTCTTAACCCGCACCATGGCGACCTATGTTTGTTCTGTAAGGCTCAAATTTGGTACAATAGTCGAATGGTCATGTCTGACTATCACTGGAATAAACCCAGCAATGTCACGCTCGCCCAGCGGCATCGGGCCACCCTTTTTGCTCAAAGACATGCGCAAATGCGGCGGGAACCGGAGGGTAAGATAGACCATTTTCATCTCTTCTAACTCTATTACTGGCGTCATATACTGATTTGTTGTTTAAGCGGAGGCAGTACAACAAGCCAAGGTTCTTCTGTTGGTATCGTAGGTAGTGTGATGAATAAGCTTAAAGGAGTAACGTCAGGGGGTTCTTCCAACTCCCCTGGTAATCAGAATACGGCACCTGTGATGTATATTCCGGCACCGAATCAGATGCAACAGACGATGCAGCCGATGCAGATGCAGCAACAGCAACAGCAACCACAACAGATGATGATCGCCCAACAACCCGTTATGATGATGCAACAACCTCAGCAAGCTCCACAGGCTATGATGATGGTGTCACAGCCGCAACCAGTCCAGCAGCATCAGCCCCATCAAGGTCATCATCATGCCTCGATGCAAGTCGCCGTAATGATAGCCTCCCCTCGTTTGTATCAAGTTCTATGCCCGTACCCTTGTACTTACGAATCTAACCACTCTAGCGCCACCGCAGAATTGTCTTTATGCCGGATGCACAAATAAGTCATATGTGGATCCATCGACAGGAATGCCAAGCAAATATTGCAGTAAAGCACACAAGCAGTATGTTTCTCAAGTTTCTCCTTGGCACCTTGTTTTACTCACACCCATGATCAGACTGGCCGAAACGTGCCAATTCCCCAATTGTGGTAAACCGGTATATGCGGATCCTAAGACTGGGAAGAAGGGTCAATTCTGCAGCCGTAGTCATGCTAAGTAAGCCATTTACTGGAATCAGCCGTGACTATAGCACACTCTAACGGTTCCGTTGTCATTTTAGTGCTGCACAGGCTAATGGAATGCCTACCCAATCCATGGCACAACCCACGAATCAAATGGCATATCAACCCCCAAATTCAAACCC
>WSTL01000377.1:0-14398 GCA_019616975.1 Serendipita sp. 396
TTACTTAGTAGAGATCTAGGGATACCCCATGTCAACACTGAGGCAGACGTTTATAAAGGTTTATACATTCCCAAAGGGTCGGTGATTCATTGCAATATCGGGTGTGTACTTGCGTTGAATGTCTCGCATAATGCTATTCCTGATAAGCACCCAGTGCAACGCTTAGAGATTCGCGTGTCTGGGGACAAGATTGCAACGAATTTAACCCAAACCGTTTCCTCCCGGAGTTTAATCCAGAAGCGGGCAGCCTTCCTGATGTTAGCAACACCCATTTTGGATTTGGGCGAAGGTTTGCACATACTTTTTTTCACCGGTATTCCATCGAAACTGAATTCAAATATAGACAATGTCCTGGACGATTCCTAGCAGAAAGAGTCGCTCGTCAATTTGCTGCTTCAGTCCTCTCTATGTACACCTTGGTCCCTGTTGAAGGGGAACCAGTCACGCCTACGATGCCATTTGAGGATTCTGTGATAAGGTTTGTTTTGACGACAGATTACGGTTCTATGCTGAACCGTTTCTATACTACAGACGTCCAATTGACTTCAAGTGTCATTTCAAACCTCGATACAACCAATGACAAATCGGCCCGTACATCAGGCTGTAGCCCCACAACCTGATTTCCAATCTTTCTTATTTTTTCGCGTAAATAATCCACGAATACAGACTCGCCGACGATTGTGTTCCGTAAATGCGAGGTCATTGTCACAACCCGATTCATTTGCTGGTATTACTTAAAAGTGCCTTTGCATCTTCACGCAAGGTAGCCGAGGACGTACTCTGGGAAAACGCGGAGATATCGGATGGTCCGCAGACCAGCTAAGCAGTCGGATCTAACTTACTTCCATCCTCTGTGGGGCAATGACACACTCTCGGTTCTAGTGCGTTCGCGTATTTCTCCGCGGCTCGTTTCTGGTTACCGAAGACTAACCAGATGAAGTAAATAGGCTGAAAAGTTTCCACTGCTCCCCTGTAACACTCTTGATCCTTCTTTCCGCGCAATGAAGCCATAATCCAACCCTGCTAATCGCATCTTTCTATCTTTCTACTCAGTGCGGCCGCCTTAGCGTATTAATACCAATAACTTCCGTATACACAAGTCGTTTGCCATTGGTAGTTTGATCTTGCAAGTCCACCGCTCTTCTTATAGCCTCCTTGACCACTTGGACTCCTCCAGCCCCGCTTTTTGACAGAAAATCTATTTGGGATGGACAGACTCAAGACGAGCCGTGCTCTTGTGGGGTCGTTAGCCGTCGTCGGGATGGTCTATCTTTATCTTGCGTCAAAATCACCACCAGCAAGAGCCCGAAAGGCCGGAGCGCGTCTACCACCTGGTCCCAAAGGTAGCTTTTTGGTCGGAAATCTCTTCACATTTCCGAGGAACCGATGGCTTGAGACGTTTACTTCATGGGGAAAGCAATACGGTAAGCCAGTCCGAGACGGAGCGCGGAGCTCATCGGTTTGGAGAGTAACGAACATTCAACAGGAGATATCGTATATGTAAACCTCGCAGGGATTCCCATGGTCGTACTCAATTCGATAGAAGCAGCGGAGGATCTGGCAGGGAAACGTATGGCGATTTATTCGGGCCGTCCATATACCACGATGGCTAACGACCTGTGAGTATGTTCGCTTGCTTTATTACCCATATCAATGCACGTTGTGACCAATCGACAAGGATGGGATCAGGTTATAGTCTTATCCTGCTACGACAAGGCACCGAGTTCAACGAGCAACGCAAGTTCTTCAAGATGTCTCTCGGGGCGCATACCGTGGGTAGTTACGATGGATTAATACAACAAAGTATTCGGAGTTTCATGAGTGAAGTAGATGGATATGCCGGGGATCCATACCCTCGACTCATGAAGCAAGTGGACATTGAGAAACCTCGGACTCCTACTAATGTCACACCAGGTCCATCGGCGCTGTAGTGACCACCATTGCCTATGGTGAACATGTTTACAGCGAGCATGGCGATACGCTAGTTCAATTGAACACGGAAAGGACGCAACTCGTTGCATGGGTTTTCACAAAATTCTGGTTTGTGAACATTCTGCCATTCTGTGAGTAGAGCAAGTGTACGAAGGCTTTTATATCTAACTCGCTTGCATTCCTTCAGTGCGTTATACCCCTTCCTGGTTTCCTGGGGCATATTTCCAGCAGGTTGCCAAACGAGGCTTATTTCTGGCCAATCGAGTACGCTTCTGGCCATTAGAGATAATAAAAAACGCCATGGTTTGCACCGTTTATGCACACAATTTCTCCCACATACTGACGAGATGAACAGGCCGATGGGACAGCAGACGAATCTCTGGTTTACAAACACATAACTGAAGCAGTTTTCACAGAGAATACAACTCGTGACTCTACTTCAGTCATGTATTCAGCGGGCGTGGATACGGTGCGGTTTGTACCCTCGAATTATCCTAGGCCTCACTCCGGTCTCAGACGGCAACCGCTCTGTGCAATTTGTTCTTTGCCCTCGTCCTATTTCCTGAATGGCAAGTAAAGCTCCAGAATGAACTCGACGAAGTGGTCGGCCAGGGCCATTTGCCAACAGCGCAGGATATAGCAAAACTCAGACTGTTTGAAGCTGTGTGGAAGGAGTCACTACGTTGGCACCCACCAGTTCCCTTAGGTATTTCTCTTTTCATCTCCGAATGAAGAGGGTCGTTTGAACTTAGAGAACAGGGATTCCTCATGTCAATACTGACGCAGACGTCTACAAAGGGTACTACATTCCGAAAGGATCCGTGATCCATTGTAATATAGGGTAAATTCATATCACTGCTAGATCCTGCCAATTACTGACAACCCCTCAGCTGTATGCTGAGAGATCCAAGAGTGTGGGGTGAGGATAGTGAAGAGTTCAACCCGAGTCGCTTCCTCCCAGAAATCAATCCTCAAGCGAAAAGCCTTCCCGATATAGGCAATATTCCGTTTGGATTTGGACGAAGGTACGGTTAACAGATATTTTTATTTCCATGGATTTGTCAGTGAAAATACTGGTTAGGATCTGTCCTGGACGGTTTCTTGCAGAGAGAATTGGCCGTCAGTTAGCCACTGCTGTCCTCTCGACGTACACATTGGTCCCTGTCGAAGGAGAGGTGGTCACACCTTCGATGCCCTTTGAGGATTCAACCATCAGGTTTGGCAGGTGCTAGTGATATTCATTCTGAGCTGATCACTGTTCTACTCCACAGACGCCCTACTGACTTCAAGTGTCACTTCAAGCCTCGCTCGGACTAAACGGAAGTGTGGTTAGGTTTTCGCGTATATGAAATACAACAATTTCGTTATTGTGAAAGATATAAGTGACCGAGCCCCTTTTTTGCGTTCTCTGAACTGGCCTTTTAATTAGTCCATAAGACTTGTTGCCTGACCGATCGATTACCTGTTGGCCACCAACCACGACAGGCATTCAAGGCCAATAGGCCAATATAAGCTTGGGCACTTCCTAAAGAGTCTATATGCGCAAGGCTACGATGCTTCTTGATCACCTTGTGCTTACAGCGGACTAAGCGTTGACGTTTCGACTTAAACTTGCACTCGAACGCTATCGTTCTAGGCCACTTTACTCAGACCCTGGAGGCTCCACTTTCAATATGAAATTACGAAAACAGATTGACCCGTTGAAATAGACCATCAATAAGGAAAAAATCTCTGTTGCCATTGGTTCGTATTGCTTTCAACTCTACGTACGCGAGACTCACTTATGGCTTGACTCCTCTCTTAGATCCATCTATCCCCGCCATTTTTAGAGGAGAAGAGAATTTTCTGTCTGAGATGGGTTGCTTTGAACCCAATCGTGCACTCAGGCATTGGCCACTGTTGGGACGGCATAGGTTCATCTCGCGTCGAGAAAGCCAACAGGCAGAGTTCGAAAAGCTAGTGCCTGTCTTCTTACAGGTCCAAAGATTAGGTTTTCTGTCCACAACCTGTTCGAACATCCAAAGACTTGGTGGTTTGAAGCTCCACTGTGTGGGCGAGGCAATTCAACTTCCACCAATTTCTTCCATAGTCTGATCCGAGTGCGTATATCAGCAACATTCCCTTGGGGCTCGAGAGACAGTTTATTGTCTACGTTCATCCATCATTTAACCGCTGAGACATTGATTGACGATAACGACGATGACACGCTGGGTCAATCTGGAACAATATCTCGCAGGGATTTTCAGTCTTCAGTTAGTAGCTACAGTCTTCTCAGTGCACTCCCGGGTCCCTGTTGAAAGGGCTCCAGTTCCCCACATGCCGTTTAAGGGTTCTATCATAAGGTGCGTTTGTTGTGTCCGCAGGTGATACATTTATGTTGAGCTAGTTTATACTACAGACCTTCAATTAATTTCAAGTGTAATTTCTAACCTCGATCCGACTGAGAGAACGAATCGAGTCGTTCAAGTTTGAGAGAGACGAGAGCGTGTTATTCAGGGAGAGGGTGGAGATCGCATGACACCGAAGGTTCTTTCCAGAAGCCCTGATAAGCTGAAAATGTGGGAAGACCAGCTGGGGGAAGACCGTTACGCCGCAAGGAAAGAGAATGGTGTGGCCGCCTTGCACTATTGAATCTCGACAAAGGCATGCCGGGGAAGGGGTTCTTATAGACGCCCCATCAATTGAGTGTATTGAAGCTGCTTACTTCCGTAAATATGGGTCAGAATCTTCCAAAGCCACCGCCTTTCTCATGACCTCCCTGCTTACCTAGATCCCCCCTCTGCGCTCCACTTTCGAGGGAAGAGTCATTCAAGATGGACAGATTCGAGACGACCCATGCGCTTGTAGGATTATTAGCCATCGCTGGGGTGGCCTGTCTTTATCTTGAGTCAAAAACGCCGCCGGTGAGAGCACGAAAGGTTGGGGCGCGCCTTCCACCTGGTCCTAAGGGTAGTTTTTTGGTCGGAAATCTGTTTACATTTCCAAAAAATCGGTGGTTTGAGACATTTAACTTATGGGGAAAGCAGTATGGTAAGCTGGTTCGAGACGGAAGTCATCATTCGGAGACTAACCAACATTTAACAGGGGATATTGTATATGTAAATCTCGCAGGGATTTCTATGGTCGTTCTCAATTCGATAGAGGCAGCAGAGGATCTAGCAGGGAAACGAATGGCCATCTATTCCGGTCGTCCATACACCACGATGGCCAACAACTTGTAAGAATGGTCGTTCAATTTATCGTCCGTATAATTGCAGATTATGACCAATCGACAAGGATGGGATCGGGTTATAGTCTTGTCCTGCTACCACAAGGCTCCGAATTCAACGAGCAACGCAAGTTCTTCAGGATGTCTCTCGGGGCGCATACAGTGGGGAACTATGATGGATTAATACAACAATGCATTCGGAGTTTCATGAGTGAAATAGATGGATATGCCGGAGATCCACACCCCCACCTTATGAAGTAAGTGGACACTGAAGGAGCCAGCTTCATTCTAATGCCAAATTTAGATCCATTGGATCTGTGATAACCACCATCTCTTACGGCGAACACATTTACAGCGAGCATGGTGCTACGCTCGCGCAGTTGAACACGGAGAGAACGCAACTCTTTACTTGGGTTATCACAAAGTTCTGGTTTGTGAACATTCTACCATTCTGTGCGTGAAGGATGTACGCTATCGCCATCTTGTCTAACTCTTTTGCATTCCTCTAGTGCGCTATATTCCTTCATGGTTTCCTGGAGCGCATTTCCAAAAGGTCGCCAAACGAGGCTCGAGCCTGACTACTCGAGTGCGCTTTTGGCCATTTGAAATGGTCAAGGATGCCATGGTTTGCATCGTTTATCTACAATGTCTCCCACGCGATGACGAGGTGTACAGGCTAAAGGGACGGCGGACGAATCTTTAATCTCCAAATACATGAGCGAGTCAGGTTTCGCGGAAAATACGATTCGTGACTCGATTTCGGTCATGTATTCGGCTGGCGTGGATACGGTACGGCTTACATGCTCGAATTGTCTCGATGCTTTGCTCACCCACTTCTCAGACATCAACCTCCCTGTCCAATCTATTCTATGCCCTCGTTCTATTCCCAGAATGGCAAGTCAAGCTCCAGGAAGAACTCGACGAGGTCGTGGGCCAGGGCCAGTTGCCGACGGTGCAGGATATAGCAAAGCTCAGACTATTTGATGCTGTATGGAAGGAATCACTGCGTTGGAGCACAACGGCTCCCATAGGTAACTACTTTTTTTCTTTCCCCCTGAATCAAAAAGGTTGTTTGAACTCCGAGCACAGGGATTCCTCACGTCAACACGGAAGCGGACATCTACAAAGGGTACTACATTCCCAAGGGATCTATTATCCACTGTAATATAGGGTAAAGTCTCATATCAGAACCAAATACTGTCGATTACTGATAAAACTTTCAGCTATATGCTGAGGGATCCCCGAGTGTGGGGCGAGGATAGCGAAGAGTTCAACCCGGGTCGATTCTTGCCAGAGTTGAATCCCCAAGCAGGAGGCCTTCCAGATATAAGCAACATTCCATTTGGGTTTGGACGAAGGTACGGTCAAAAAAGACTTTGATTTCCTTAGTTTAATCGATGATTTTTGGGTAGGATTTGTCCTGGACGATTTCTTGCAGAAAGAATCGCTCGTCAGTTGGCCACTGCCGTCCTCTCGACGTACACATTGGTCCCTGTCGAGGGAGAACCGGTCACATTGTCTATGCCCTTTGAAGATTCGGCGATCAGGTTTGTCGAATGCTAACGACGATCTCTCTCATCTGATCTTTTGTTTACTCCACAGACGCCCTACCAAATTCAAGTGCCACTTCAAGCCTCGCGAGTTCTGACTAGAGGGAAAAAGTTTTTTCGTCAGGTTTCGCATGATATGAAATACAAGAAATCTTTTCTGGTTTGAAACAAAGATCGAAACGATTAGAGCCTTTATTGTGCGCCCTCTGACTAATGATGATGCACCCAAAGAGCCTCGGGGAGTAAAGCGCTTTTGACCGCCCACCACGACCAGCATTCATGGCAATATAGATCAATACGAATCTTGGTGCTTTCTGAGAGTCTATTTATGCATTTACACTGCGCTTATTTCATCATGTTATACTCACAGTGGGCTGAGTGTTAGTCGGCATCTTTGACTTTGGAATTGCTCTTGAACACCATTTCTCCGGAACGCCTATTCCAGACCCAAATAGGGGGACGCGCGCGCTCGCTCGTTTCCACTTTTCGACGTATTCTTCGTAGAGTAGCGTCGATTACCACGTACACGTGCACGTGCATATGCGAATACCAGTCAGAGTGACTCCCGACCGTCAACATACAATCTACAGCTTAAAGCTAAAGAGGACCGTCTCTTAGGAGATACTCCTGGTCTTTTTTCCTCTGGTAAATTTACAAGCACTTAACAAACGCGATACACCTCCTACACGACGGCGACGAGACGAGACGCAACGCGATGCGACGCGACGCGACGCGACGCTACCTAAAAAGAAAATCGAGATAAAACTCTCATTTTTTTAAATTCCGACTCCCGAGACGTCCGACGGCCGGAGCAAAACGGCCATACAGACGGCCACTGCGTGCAGTATTCCAATTCTCTCTCTCTCTGAGGGAGGGAAGTGATGGTCGATCGAGTCGCAAGTCATGGCGGCGGGAATATAACTCTTTCAATGAAAGTCACACTCGCTCACTCACACAAAGAAGATTGCGGGGGTTTTAAAGGGGGTAGAGATTCGAAGAGGTAGAGATCAACCGAACAGTGCGTGTGTACGAACAAAAGGAGGTAGAGGTCAAAAGAACAAAACAAAAAAGAAAGACCCGGGAGGGAAAAATCAACACCAAACGACAAGACGCGCGAGAAAACGAAGATCGAGACGAAGGGGGAAGAGGTTTCGAGGGGGGAGTTGAGGAATTTGTTTGCTTTTTGACCGCCGTTACACTAGGTACGGTACGGTTGCAAGGGGGTAGGAAGGAGAGGGATAGTAGACAGAGAGATAGAGGAGAGGAGAGGAGAGAGGAAAGGGCATAGGTTTGAGAGAGAAGAGAGAGAGAAAGGAGGAAAGGTAAGTGGGGGATACGAGGTCGAAGTCGAAGAGGGGAGAGTAGGTTAGGGTAGAAGACGTATTTTTCTATGAATCTACAGGTTCACGAAAAACAAAAAGGGGGGAGTTATTTGAACAAAAAGGAGAACGAAAACGAAAAGCCGGGGCCAATAAGAGGAGAGTCTGGTAGTGAACAAAATCCCCCGCCGTTCACGAGAGAGTGAGACGGTGAGAGTCGTAGAGAGTCTAAAATGGGTTGCGTTCCGCGCACAAGGGTGCAGGAAGTCGCAGAGAGACAGAGTCGTATCCAAAAGTATCCGAGTATCCGAGTATCCGAGTGTAATTTGCTTGAAACATTTGACAGTGCACTACAAACGTCGGAGAGCAATTAGGTTAGCTCGAGTGTCAAGAAAAAGAGAGGGAGGCTGGCGAGAAGGACGTACCGAAAACGACCGACCAATCCGTAGAGTAGTATTCCATTTTCCAGTGCCTCTCCCAGTTGCGCTTCATTTAAGCAATGACGCAGTTTCCGTTTCCGGTATCGTCCGAGTCGACGGGGACTTCGTCTTCGATGGGGTTACCCATGAGCATGGCGGTGATGTTGGTGAAGAATTCCATTGCTTAGAGTAGGGTTGGGTTGGTTTGGTTGGATAGTTTGGTTGGGCGCTGGCGCAGCGGGGAGTGCTGGTGATGGAGGATTGGAGGCGGTAGAGCTGAGAGTTGGAGGACTAGAGGAGTCGAGAAGAGAGGAGCTGAGAGGAGCTTGAGGGAGAAGAGAGTGGTTGGAGGGGGGTGGTTATATAGGCAGAGGGGACTAGGGAGGGAGGACGAACAACAAGCGATGCCTGGTTTGGACAATATGGTATGATATGATATGATTCGTCCTCCCATTAACCTTTCTCGCTGCCCTTCCACTTCGCATGGCATGGCATCGATGAAGTGAAGACGCGAATGATCCGTCGACTCTTTTCAATTCAATGTCAATATCAATTGGGACCCCCTCCCCCCCGTTAGCTTCTTACCATTGGCTGTAGCCACAGGGGTGGTGGTGATGGGCGACATATGCGTAATTCAATTCGAGTAGCAGTAGCTCCAAACCGCGAAAAAGACTTGTGAAGAGAGCTCCGCCAAACCCTGCTTCGTGGGCGCGGGCGCGCTCAAAAGACCACGAGAGCCTGGTATGATCCACTAGACATGTGTTGATCTAATTATCACATTTTTTAGTAGAGGGGTTTTCCCTTGCAAGTGGTGTAGAGGAGTGAACAAGGGAATATAGGCGGAAGAGGACTAGGTCGGATAGGAAACGGCGGAGACCCCGAGGCGTCTGAAACCAGCAGCAGCATGCATGCATACATGCGGGCGTGCAGGCGTACAGTACAGGCGTACAGAGCACAGTACAGAAACGGTGTGGTTCTGCTCGTTTATTGACACTCGTTATGCTGGGTTATCGGCGGGACGAAGACGGGCCATCGGAGATACAATAACAAACATCGCTGTAACATCATCATCACCATCCGTACTCGCAATTAATCACCATCATCATCATCGTTATTAATTTGAAGAATATTGGACGGCGGCGGAGAGAACGAGAACAAGAACAAGGGAGAACAAGGGAAGAACAAGGCCGACTCGATTGGAAAGGTACGTCGTCCCGATTTGGCATCTGTTGTGGAAATATTCGAAACAACGATCACGATCACGGACACCGAGCGGGCACGGCGGGCGTTGGAGAAATAAACGAAGTAAATTGTATTGCTAAATTGTATTGCATGTAGTGACCCGATTTGTCGTCCTTGTTTCCCAACAACAACAACGACAACAACAACAAGGAGGACAAACTGGGACACCATCGAACCGTTTGTCCACGTACGTACAGTCGCTGGCATGGATAAGCATCACCAATATTCGAACGAATTCCACCGAGGCTAGGATTTCTAGTGGTAGTCGAGTGGAGTGGAGCAAAGTGGTTGGCCTCCCTAATTTCCAATATTCCAAAGAATCCATCAAAATCCAATGTCCGTTCGTTCGTCCATTTTGCGCATTCCTTGTGCGTTCGTCGTGCATTCGTCGTCTCTGGTCAGTGGGCATTCGGCAAGTCTCTCGTTGTCCATGCATGTCCGTGTGCTGGGTTATATACCCAGTCGCATAGACAGACACGACAGATTCAAGCACATGCACATGCACATGCACACTCTCTCACGTCTCTTTACAAGAGAGGAAAAAAGAGGTACATTGTCGAGTAAACCTCTCCGACCTCGACATCGACCTCCTTCAGCATTCCTCGACCCTACGCGACCACAACGAGTTCCATAAAAGGAAATCGAGCGGATAATGCCGTCCGCCCGCCCCTCTACGTACCTACGTAACTGCGTACCTGGGATGACCGAGTGTAGCGCTCTCGGGGTGTCCCTTACTCGGGCCCCTACTCCTGGTCGACTTGTCGTGGGCCCCCTACTTGCTGGCTATAGCTATATTCGATCATCCGCTACGTAGCTACTCGTCATGTCTCGAGGTGAGTAAACCACTCACTCGACGATCGACTGCTGACGATTCCCCCCTTCCCCCTCGAGTTGTTGCTCCACCTCTCTCGTAGTGGCTACATTGCTTCCTTCTATCGGTCGGTCGTCTCTTCCTTTCGTTGACATTAACCTTCCAGGTCATGTCTTGGTTCGCTTAGTTACACTTGCAGTATACCTTTCTCTCTCCTTCCCTCTCGATCCCTCCCGCTCATACGATCGAACAAATTGGATCGTCTTTGCCCTCTTGTCCTCCATCTCCTCGTCAGTCGACAATTTCCCACTACAGTAGCCCACTCCACTTCTCGTTCTTGTAGTACGCAGATCTTCCGTTCTGACCCCTTCTCCTACTTTGAGCCGGCGGACGCTTGTTTCGTTTTGGTCTGGGGTCTAGCCTTTATTAGGTTCACATTCGGTACACTTTGTACAGGTATAAAATAGAAAAAAAAAAAAAATTGCACGTAAAAAGAAGCAAATCGCTCTTTGGCACAAGTCATCTCGCTAGAAGCTAATAGGACGGTAAGGAGAAGGGGTTAGGGAGAGAAAGTCGTTCAAAGATTCCTGTTCAAAGGCAGATAGTCTGCTTTACATAGCTACTACTACTCACTTCATCCGGAGCTGCAGTCGAATCGTGTCGTGGCCCAGATATCCCAAGTTGATTCTATTAAACGACTGTCGAAGGTGTACGGCAGTTGGCGACATTTAGAGAATCGAATCATTCTTTCTGGTCGTCGTAATTGAGGAGAAAACCGTGCTACTTGGGAAGAATGATACGTCTCCGAATGGCCCACAAGTAAACAGTTTGGACTGGCCCAGAAGCAAAGGTGGCCAAGGTGTGGGGAACCATTTTGGAGAGCGACACGACCCACAGTTGTACATTATCATGAGCGATCCACACAAGAAGAAAATTCTGAAGAAACAACATCGTGGAGATATAAATGGAGGCGTAGATAAAAGTCCTATCAAGCAATGCCAATACAATACGCCCACACCGGATGTGAGCGAAGCGACCGAATTGCTCTGTCCGCTCAAAATCGGCATGCAGTTTGATGAAAAGGGGTATTCAGGCAGTCAGAGTCAGTAAAGATTGCGTTATTGTCAGGTTGGTGACTGATCGTCGCTCAGAATGTCCATAATGATTCGACGACCTAGTGCCGCATGTATCCCAAATGGAAGAACGGAGGGATCAGTTTGGGAAAAAAGAGGCATACCGGCAATCGGGGACGCCTGATGGCCCTTGATGGGTACCCAGGGTATGTACAATTGATATCCACTTCTCGCTCCATTGGAACTCAGGTCCCGTAGAGTTGCTGCAGAAATCATCGAGTCTACTGCGGCGTATGGCGCCAAGAGAGCAAATATTGGAAGGGTACTGAGACGAGTAGCCACCACTTTCGACTTTTCAGTGATCGAACTCCAGAGCACAAGGATACAGAGAAATACATAGGTAAGAAGCTCATAAATCACCCAATGGTCTCTTTTGACCAATGTAGGGTGATAGTGGAGCAATCTGGCGGATTGTTCCTATCTGCGGCGACGATCTGCCGTCTACTCAAGGACCGAAGACGACCGATGATGATGGTGAAGATGATCTTGACGAGTAACTCGCCTCAAGATCTAGTGGAAAAGAGGGACGAGTTGTATCTCTCGATCCTGAGGCCAGTGTGCGTGGGGGATACGCCCGATGAGTCATTGATGGAGGCGCTTTCGATGGTCATGATGGCATTCGAACCGATCTCTGTCGACACTCTATGCGAATATCTCCCCGAAAACGATTATATCGCTCACACAGTATAACTATTGGGCGCGGTCCTGAAGACTGACGGAACGGACTAAGCGGTCAAAATTCTCCATCCGACATTCCGCGGGTTTCTACTTTCCAACGATGACCGTGTACATGGGTTTCTAATCAATCCTAGCATTTCGCACACGACAATGGACGTCCTCGAGCAATCGCTTCGTTATAACATACTGCAGATCGAGAGGCTGGAAGAGTTGAATCCACCTAATGAGGCGATTTAGGATGCCAAGGAACTCCTTAACAAGTATACAAATCCAGCGACCCACTATTCTAGTCTGTTTTGGGCTCGTCACATCGAGGCCTTCGGAACTGGATGCTCCGAGACCATGATGGCGGAGATTACTGGGCGTTTTGGAGGAGATTCTGTTAAATTGGGTGGAATTGATGAGCTGGAAAGGGGAGTCGGTTGCTTGTATCAACAGTCTTTCACGGCTACATATTAAGGCTAAACAGGCGTTATTGGTGGATCCTAGCAAATGGTATCGCAATTGATCCCAGTACAGCTACTGTACAGCTCCACTGTGCCCCTAGTCTGCGTTCGACAGCCAAAGAGATTCACCTAATGGTATACTCTAGTTGATGAGAATATCGCGTCACGGAGTAAGTGCGGTGACTTTGAAACAGACGAAGTCCATTCTTCGCTGATATGGCACGATGCTAGAGCATGTGTCTCCTCGACAAATTTCATAGGCGATTAACTGACGAGTCGCTAGCTCACACTAGTTGAGATCGGTAGACCTAAAGACTTGGTGACTAGTATAGAGTTTCCAGTAACTTCCTTTCCGTCGAATTGACATCACTCATGGGTAGGCAGTCTCGCGACTATTCATGGGATTTATGTATCATTCTGGTTGATTTCCGTTCTTCATAGAAATCGAACCTCTTGGGCTGACTATAATGATACTTCGGACTCACGCAGTCGAGCCTTTGTCGGCAGATTGACGAAATGCCTTCAGGCCCACAGTGAGACGAGATAAAGGTACACGATGAAGACAATAGAATGCAAAGGCCAATAAACCGTAGAATTGTCGGCTTTTTCGTGTCAGTCACCATACATGATATTCTACATTAGCCATAACGGGGAACATCCACATCCTTCCCCATCTCTCGATCGGTCAATTCCTCACGTCACTCCTCTAGATCATCGATTTGTATTCAAAGCCAAAGAAATTATCATTCGATACATCCTAGGTACTTCAGATTGTCTATAGCAGATCAAGGCAGGTTCCATTCGTCTGCTTTACATCGATGGTGACTCTGTCAAGTGCTTGACTATTAGTCTAATCCTCCTCATCCTACCGTTCTGTGAATCAGGCAACTCAGTCTACCTCTTCACAACAGAACCAATCGATCAACCAAAACTACTCTTCTCCAACCCAGATGGAGATCCAAGTCGATGCCGTCCCAACTGCTGTCCACACCTCCACCCATCCACAACACACACCCGAAACATTCAAACCCCTTCTGTCCAAACTGATCTCCTCTCCTTCCTCCTTTTCCCGGTCCGACGCCGTCCTCGCTTTCGAACATCTGCTGGACCCTACAAGCACCTATCCAAGTCAGATCGGCAGCTTTTTGACCGCACTCCATTTGAGTGGACGCGAAGCAGACGATGATGTGTTGGCAGGAGGAGCAGAAGTATTGAGACGGCATGCGATTTTGGTCGACGTTCCTCCCGAACAGGCGGCGAGCGGCAAAGATAGGGTGGTTGTCGATATCGTTGGAACAGGTGGAGATGGACATGATACGTACAATGTCAGTACGACGGCTGCAATTGTCGCTGCTGGTGCGGGTGCACGGGTATACAAGGTACTCTACCGTTCTCTCGCTGTCCCTCCTCTTTGTGTATTAATTCTAACAACGTTTCCTCTCTCTCTCTCTCGCTCAATCTCGCTTTTGGCTATTCGTTACTGTTAGCATGGGAATCGGGCATCGACATCGTCCTCGGGTTCTGCAGATCTCTTGATGGCTCTCGGATGTCCACTCTCCCCACCTCGTGCGTCCTCACACCAACAACAACAACCACCATTTCGCTTCCTTCTCGCACCACACCATCATCCTCTCCTCGCACCCTTGGCACCCATCCGTCG
>WSTL01000379.1:0-11561 GCA_019616975.1 Serendipita sp. 396
TTTTGCCCTCCAGCGAAATATGAGGCCTCGATCTTTCGTCCTGAGAACCAGCGACCGTTCATTTTCTACACAAGTTTCGTCAGAGGCCATTTACCAAAACTCTCCTATATGCACTTACTAATATGCATGCTTTCGCACTTATAGGGTCTCGGAATTTGACGGTTATGATTCCATCCGGCTCTTCCTGTATTCCAGTGAGGAGATGACACTATCACGGAACGTTTTTACTCACATCATAGAGTACAACGTTTGTCACGTCCCCCACAGTTTCTGCCTCTTCTCTAACATCTTCCTTGAGGTCCAGTAAGAGAGAAGGGTACTCTTGTAATTCTTGGAGCGTGAACATGTACTTGAGAACAACCACGCGCGACTCTACGATGACGGGTTTCTCCTCAACTTCTTCTGTTGGACCAAACCCATCTTCAAAGTCCCAATCGCCAACCTTACTAGAATAGCGTCAATTTCAACGCAATATACCATCTGGCCATGGGACATACTTCTTCAATTTGACGATCCGTTGTGTAGCTTTCCTTTTGTCAACTACACGTCTCGGCGCCTCCCCTTCGGCTCCCTGTTTGTGATTAAACTCCCCTTTCTTAACTCGCATGATCGTGGTAGGATCACCTAGGCGAAGTTCCGCCTCATCGAGCAATCGGATCGCCAAAATCACTGACGCCTCCATGAAATACACCACTAAGGCATCCCCAATAAAGTTCCCGTTATCATCCGCATACATCTTGATCTTTGGTTCACCCGAGTCGTCTTCCATAATCACGCCAAACTTGCCGAAACGCTCCGCAATCTCGTCAATCGTTGCATCTTTAGGCAAATGTGATACGAAGACGGCGGTATTCTTGGAAGGTGGTTTGGCAACGGACGAGTCGTCCTTGTTCCCTTTCTTCCCTTTCTTCTTCGTAGGACCAGCGTTCATTGTAGTATCTCCGTTCGAGTCGTCTGCTTTCCGCTTCTTGTTTTCTCGAGCCGCTACTGGTCCAGCTGGGGTCTACTTCCGCTCGATCAAAGTAAAATAGAAGTATTGTTTGAGGACCTTACATTTTCATCTACTCCCGTTATACTGTAGACTGCTTGTTGCTGCTTTATCAACTCTTCATCTACCTGAAAGCTTGTCGTTAGGTCCACATCGCCACTTCGTGCAATAATATCAAAGACTAACAATTGGAACCCACGTATTCTTTAAAATGTCCCATTCCATTTCATTTCCATCGTCGTCTTCGAATTCCCACTTCTGTGCTACGGTGTTGTAATGGATTCGAGGATCGGAAGCAAAGTCCGCAAATTCCATTGGCATGGATGTTGAGGATGAACTGGCTTCCATCTTCGTTTAGTGTGGGCTAGAGATAGTGGATAGGTTCAGAGGCCAGCGTCTGTTATTATGGTCAAGAGTAAGAGACGTGCGCCACCCCGCGCCCATACCCTCGTCGTTCAAGGTTCGAGGCATACTCCTTCAATGATTCAAGAATACAAATCGACTCTATAAACAACTCTCGATGAAACAATAATGATACAGGAACGAAATGTGCGTGACTAGGAAACCAATCAAAAAGCATCACAAAACAATCGTTCTATCTATGTTATTTACGCAAACAACGCGACAGGTTGAGACCTCTCAAGGATGATATAGGACTTTAGCTCGTACCCTGCAAAGCGCCAAGAGCGAAACCCGTGCGGTTTGAATCGATTCCCCGCAAATGTTCCACAAACTGGACCAAGAAGTGAACTTGTTCAAATGTCTCAATAGCCTTCACACTTCGTCGACGCCGCACAACACGAATAGCCCTCTCTACCAGGTCGATTGTTTCCAGTCGAAGCAATGCATCGCGGTACGTTTGAGGGCTATATTTCTGGGCCTTATTTGGGCTTCCATTTGCTTCGGTACAACCCTTTGGTGCCGAGGCATCCAGTTTGGTTGCATCAAGAGGGTCAACTGGTTGCGCATCTGGAGAGACGTCGATATGGCCAGGGAGGAGGGCGTTGAGATTATTGTTAAGGGGCGCTGGGTCTATTTCTCTGATCCATCCACAAATGCCAAGCTTGAGCATCCAGGAACTGGCAATCAAACCAGCCCGACCTACGCCACCTCGGCAATGGACCAGTATCGATACACCACGGAGTGTGTACCGGGTGATGAGTGTATCAAGATGGGCATTGATGACGATGGGGTCCAATGGAGCAAATCCTTCGGGCGTTGGAATCCTGTCAACGAGGGTTTGTCAAGGAGCATTCATTTGTGGCCTAGGGCTCTCACCTCAAGATGTCCATACCGAGTTGATGAGCCTCTGAGGCATATTCTTCCCATGGCGCTCCGAGGAAGTGCAACTCCCCGTCATCAAGACAGCTAGACGAGAATTCAGCTATGCGACTCTCGTCATAGAGATGCCAGAAGACGTACCAAACAATGCAACCAACGCCTGTATCTCTAATGCGCTTTAAATCTCTTCCCAGATCACGACAAATAGTACCTCGTCCCCTTACTGGACCTGTCAATCGTACTAGACTTATCCATCAGTGGCCAGAATGTTATGGGTCACGAGAGATACGTCACCTTTCTTGCCGGGGCACGAAGACAGGAACAGATTGCCCACGAGTGGGGCTGAAGACGATGATACCTGACGAGGGCCTCCATTGACAGTGCAAGTCGATGTAGGGTGAGTTCCATTGGTGAAATCGCCGGATACTTTCCCGTTCTTGACTGAATGGGATCCATTTTTTAAGTTCAATCCATTAAATATATGTTTGGAAGATGGGATTGGGGGCAGGGGTACCTGTATACCAAGAGGGGAAGAGATCGCTTCTTGTATATCTCGAGAAGCAGTTGACGAGAGGTTTTGGGTAAAGTAAGACGCCTCTCGAGAATCGATTTCACCATTTTGTTTGTGTGAAGTGATAGAGGAGGGCTCCCCAGGAGAAGGAGGTAATGGGATCAGTGCTGGGTCGATCGTCAGGCGTTTAAAGGATGGTGAGGCATGAGGGGCAGGAGGAGGGGTTGGAATGTCTTTATTAAGTTCGGCTTGTAGAACATTTGGTGGTAGAATAGAAAGCGGGCTTGGACCTTGGACGGAATTAGGTGTTGCAAGAGGTTGTTCAGTCGTGATTGGCTGTGGAGTTTGTCCTGGTGTAGTTAACGCGTCGAGAGTGAGTTCATATGGTAAGTATAGATAAGTTGGTTGTCGTTGCTTTTCAGGATCTTGTAAATATGCGGGCAATCGCGATGTGAGCTCGAACGGAATCATCGGTGACATGCTGCATCCAGCATCAGTCAGATCACGTAGAATGAAGTAAAGAATGTATTCTAGACTCATGTACTCACTTGATCGGATGACTTTCAGAAGTCTTCGCAGAGGTCGTTCGTTCCTTTGACGAGAGCGGGATACTGGCTGGAGGCAGCGGCAACGGAGATGAAATCGCCAAAGACAATGCCTCTTGTAAATCATTGAGGGATATACTACCCGGTTCGGATCCTCCAGGGATCACGGGCACGTCGTTGCCTTCCACTTTGGCCGTCTTTCCGTGCGCGAATGAACAAGTCCACCAAGCCTGGTTTAACGCGTTCTTACTCTGATAAACGCGTAACTCTTTCGCATGATTCGGGAGTTGTATCGAGAGTGGGATATAAGCCACCGGTGCGCCTTTTGAACATTTGGAGCCCCAGTCAGTAAACGTCCTTTCAGGGCAGGTTAACAAGCGCGTTCCGTCACACCTTTTGGACCAAACTTGAGCTGATTATACTCGGATGTGTGATGTTGACTAGCGAGCCAGGATAGCTATGGAATAGGACGCAAATCAGCACCGAGTTTCTTTTCCCCAATCGCGAGCGTTCACGGGGTTTACCTGAGCAGCTGTTCGGAGGATGAAAGGATCGGTTTCTGGCTCGGCTCGCTCTATACTCGCAAGTTGCATCAATTGTTGAGGCGTTAATAGTTCGTGCTGATGCTCTTGAGCGACAGTAGCCGCCATTATTTTTTCCGGGTACGTCGTGGTTGGTATTGAAGATCTCTCCCAATAGTCGGGTGGACGATTCCGATTGCTCGGGGGCCTGGCTGGGCCTGACTTCGATCTCTGACATAAAAAGTATTTCAAAGTTTCGATTGTCATCATGGACGACTATACGTGACAATCTTTGTCGGGTACGGACAAGAAAGGAAAGAGAAAAATCAGGGGGGCAGAACTCTGCTAGGAACTAATGATACAACGACGATGGAATGCGCGCCATCGTTCCCGTTTTTTGGGGTTCAAGAACGTCTGATCGATTGCCGGGGTCCAATCGGAGTGCCGACTGTCGAGCGAGATCGCTTTGACCAATAACTTCTTTTTTCCATTTTATTTAGGGAATCTACCGAGACTTGAACCAGGAGTGAAGTTGATTAAGTATGCTGCGATATGAAATGACCAGAGCCGTAAACGAGTGGAAAGGTGCAATGAACGTGATGCTGGTGATGATGATGCTGAGATGTCCATGAATGCCAAATTATTATGATGAAGCATGCAACAGGAGGGATGATTTGTGCTTGATTTTATCTTCGTTTTCGGTTTTAATGGGGGGCTCTGATGGTTAGAGGACGGCCGAGAGAATATGAATTGATGTTACGAATGAGACCACGATCGCGCTGATCCTGACTTCTACGTGCACGAGAAGGGTTACTAGCTGGAGGAAAGGGCTCCCGCTGACCCTTTTTGGGTCCGGAAGAATAAAAGATCTTTGGGACCCATTCATCCTAAGCAAAGCGTCAGTATGCTTCCACATTAAATAGTAAGTACCACGAGTCACCTGCATTTCCATAACACAAGAGTTTTTAAACTTTTCGACGAGCGCCTCCTTACCCCTGATGAAGGTTCGTCAGCTGCTAGAGGTTCAAGGAGATATCTTCGAAACACGTACTGGAAGTTGGCGTAAGACATCTGCAATACCTTCTCCGAGCAAAACAGGTTCCACTTCACGCCCAGTTTGGCTTTTGCAAACTTGAGCAAGTCCGCGACGTCAACGAAATTAACAAATGCTAATATCATGAAGAAAGGAAAAAGGTCAAGAAATAATGATTTATCAGGAACGAGGGGATACGTACCATATCCGACGTTTGCAGAGGAATGGAAGTCGAAACGGAGATACATAAAGTCGTATGAATTCGGGACAACGTCTGAGATATACTTTTGCAAATCGACGTCGGACATTTTGTTGGGGACATTCTATAAGAGGGGGATCAGGACCCATAAGAGAGCGTGAAAAGAGCGTAAAGTTTCAGACTCAGCAACATACTTTGAGCATAACCGTAGTTCTCGTATCCAGTCCGGCCTCGATACGACCGATCTCCACACTATTCCTTTCATTCCCGGGAGTAGTGATGGCAGCAGTGGCTTGATATGCTCCAGCAGTGGCACCAGCACCAGCAGGTCGAGTACCAACCGATTCCATCGATTGCACGATCACAGCGCCTCGCTTCTCTGACGATAGGCCATGTTCATCGAGCCGATCCCAGGAGCCGCGCCTTGAAAGATTCGCGGAACCAGGCTGGGAGAGGTGATCAAAGGAACCACGCTTTGACAACAGGCCAGGCGAGTGTACATATGCCTGGTGATGTGGAGGAGTCGGCGGGCCCGAGTCGACAGTCGATGGATCCGCGCTGTGAGGCGGCAGAGAGGCGGTTCCATACGTGGAATCAGGAGAGGGTGAATTCGAAGGGAGAGGCGGGAAATACGCAAACTGGGTAACTTTTTGATGTGGAGACTGGGATGGGCGATAGTTCCCTTTATGGTTGTTATTGCGATGAGACAATCCTTGGAACTGGTTGTGCTGCTTGCCCGAATTGAGCCAGGGCATAGAAAGCCGAGGGGGAAGAGTGCGTTGTTGCTGCTGTTGCAGGTTTACAGACGAACCTTGATGCATAGAGCCGCGAGACTTTAGGTTGGAAACTGAAGTGGAGGAGAACAGCGGTTTCTTGACCCGGTTCGACCCTAGTTCTCTTTTGGGTAGGAGGCGTGGATTTGGTGACTGGTAAAGAACGGGGTGTAACGCTACAGGGGAATGATTTGGAGAAATGGTAGAAGGAGGCGAGATGGGGATCATGTTTAGCGTGCTGTCTTTAGGCGGTGTAGGAGGTGGGTCTGAGAAGCTTGTATCATGCGAGGTTTTCTGAAGAGAAACGGATGAGTGATTAGGGTCGGTTGATGGTTGGGCACGTTGCTGAGTCACTGCAGATGCAGTCGATTGATCTTCCATGACCTGGAGGGACATTCCCAGAATGGAACGACCGTGGAGAGACTTCGAGGCGTTTGCAGCGTCGCGAGCATCATAATAAGATGCAAAGAATGTCGCCTATAAACTATTTGGTGAGAGGGCGGGACAATGATGGAAGCATCTCGTACCGTTTCCACATTATAATTTGCAGAAAACGCAGAGAGCTCGCCAAATAGAGCAAGTGCCGCATGGAGATTGACAGGTTGACTTTCAGAAGAGGAGTTGGGGAGCTTTGCAGAGATACATAGGTCACCTTCATTCTCGTTTACGAATGGGGATGGACCGGTAGCCTTTATTGTCGACGTTAGCAATCAAATAACGATTCCTTATGCGAGATCCGCCATACTTTGATTAGGTTTTGAGGTGAAATAAATGCTGCTGATAGTGGCTGGCTCTGCCCAAAGAAGAGACTATCTCGGATCAACGTGTATGCCTTTTTAGCGTCACGAATATCGTGCCAGGAGAGAACAACGATGCGTTTAGTCGCCTGAAAGCGGACGAACATTCCCTTTAGTTCTCCCATTCGCTGTTGTGGTTGAACATGAGAGTGAGAACGGGGATATAAAACTAGACATCTACTCACGCAAAAGACGCGACTAAGGGTTGTAGCTGACGCATCATTTGGTACACCACCAACGACAAGATAGCGAGTGGGTCGACCTTTGACGTCGACGACGAGGCCGGCAGAGAGAAAGGTCTCCAAATAAGCGAGCTGGGTGACCTTGTGCTCGGTTTCTTGCTCAAAGTCTACTGTTTTCTTACGATTACTTGGGGTGTCTGGGGGTGTTAACGGATGGTTTTTTGGATGGAATCGAGGAGGGGTTGGGGAAGCGAGATCGAGATTAACAATGTTTGTACGCAGGAAAGCGTCTCTGGCTGCATCATGAGGATATGGATTAGGTAGGTGTTGAAAATGCTCGATAGGAAACGAAAGCTGAGGATGGCGGGGGGGGATCAGTACGCTCGCCGGAAATTCTATCTGAATTCTACTCACGTCAAATCTGGAGTGCATAGCGCTGTAATTATGGGCGACCAGATCTGAAGTCGAGTAAAGAGAGACAGTGCTGTGGACGTTGGGACCAAGAGCGAGGCAAAGCCAGGAGAGAGTGAAGCCCGGGCTGCCTGGCACCCAGCCAACTTGAGGCGGCGGGCTGAATACCGCACCCGCTCGAGTGGGGGTTGAGCGAGCTTGTCAGCGGCGGATAATAAATGGTGAGAACTGTTTCCAGTTTGAGAAATTCGGGTGGCTGTCGCCTTTTGCGTGCTTGTCCGCATGTTGGATCCAGGAGTCAACTTCCAAGCTCTGATGATCAGGTTTCCTCGCGCGCCCACGTAAAGTTAAAGGGCTTTGGACGGGGAGTATAACTGTAGGTCATACAGCTGCCAGAGCCTTTCCAGTGTCATAGAAATTGGCCAAAAAATGGAAGCAAGAGGGACAAGGTACAGCGGTCGAAAGGGCTCCCATATCCAAGACGAATTTCCCATTCTTTCCACTCTCTTTCACCTATCTTCCAACAATGTTTTCCTAGGCACATGTTGAAATCCCAGTAATCGAACCGAGTCTCGACTGACTAGCTGTATCTAGAATCGACGCCATGGAAGTGATTTTCATAGCACAAGTCGACTGTGAATCACATAAAAAAATGGCTTCGTCGCTCCCATTGTCGTCATGAGTTGTGGCGGTCGGGTTCAACGATTCGCAATGATCGGATTATCCCAAGTTCCATGAAGTCCCTTCTTTCTAAAGGTGGTGATGCGCCTCTGAATTCGTGAAAATGTATTTGTTACGAATTTTTCTGCCACCAAAGTCGAATTCCGGGGTGGACGGTCAGTTCCAAGGAGCAATAGGCCGTCTCCGACCTCTTTCCAAGATGACCTTTCAAAAGGCTGTTTTATGACATTCTCTTTGCTCTTTAGTATGGTATTCTTGTATATGCATCTACCTATTACAGATGGTCCTTGCAACCAAGGGACGGAGGACTGTCCCACCAATCAGATACTGGAAATTCAGCGACCAAATTCGGCGGGGTCGGCAGGTCTTCTTTCTAGTTATCTGAAGCGGTCGTTCCCGTGGACGCTTGTTGTTTCTAGGGCCTTTGTGGATACTTGTAAGGTCGCTGTCGAGAACGACCTGGAGCACTGGGCCACAGGACGGACTTTAACGGCAAAAGGAGGTCGGTTCAAGTTCACGAGAAGGATCGTCAGGTAAAAGCCCTTCTCATATTAAAGAACAAGCATAATGACTTTTAGGCCAGGTGTGAACCCTTTCTACGTATGAGCTCACTAGGCATGACAGGGCCCGGCAAGTGAGAAACACGTAGCAACTAATAGCACTGCTAATGGTAACTGGCCGTGCTTACTGCTGCTGTTAGACTAGCTGACCGTTCCAGAGACATGTCTCAATTTTCGGGAAACTCCCATCAGATATCCAAAACGTCGAAACCTTTTCTGTTGAAACAGACAGGAATTGCCGATGTATAGGGGCTGATGATGAGGGGATGAAGGGTAATGGTGGTGGTGGACAGGTTTCGCTCCGTGCCTTTCTGGCGACCACGATCTCCTTCGCTCTTTGCAGCGGGAATTATTCCAGATTTTAATCAACAATTTCCAAGGTTCAGATTCAACGACTTCTACGACAAAAGAGTACTCTCTTTCCCCATCGCCAACCTGCTCTTTTGATCGCTTCCAGCGGTATTTTATGCTTACGCTGCCTTAGCATTCTAGCAGCAGCAACAGCAGCAACAACAGCAGCCGCATTTTTATCCCTACAATCTCTCCGTATACGATGCCTCAACCCCCTCCGCTTCAGTTTCCAGACGGTTATGCCCCTCGTCGTCCCCAGCAGCCTCCGAGTGATGTTCCCATCCCGACTACCCGTGCCCCGCCCCATCGAATGGCCTCTACTGGTGGCAATAATTTACGTCGCGCAAAGACGCTAGTCCGTCCAGAACGAGGCGTCGCTCCTGCCCCGTTGATCAACCCTCCCGCTGCACCTCTCATCACCTCGGCTGGCGGCGTTCTTCCTTCAAACACAAAGTCAAAGAGTCCTGCCGACTCTTGGGATGCCTGGAGAATATTTTCACATATCGTCACCTTTTGGGCCCCTCCTTTCTTACTGTCGACGATTGGCCGAATGAAGGACAAGCCGACCCGTCAAGCCTGGCGAGAAAAGATTGCCCTCTGTTTTTTAGCTCTCTTACTGGGTGGAACAGTAGGTTTCGCTACAATGGGTCTCGACAGAGTACTTTGTCCAGATCAAAAGGGTATTCAGGGCAGCCAATATGCCCGCGTCAACACTAGCGATAGCGGGGGAACGATCAGCGTCAACGGCTGGATGTTTAACATCTCTAACGCGGCCACTGAACCCATCAACTTCTTCACTCTCTCCAAGCCATTTTCTGGCGTCGACGTTACCCCAAACTTTACCAGAAAGGCGACCGACTTTCCGAGCTGTGCAGGGCTCTCCTTCAAAGCCGCAAAGGACGATCCATGTGGGGGTGCCGCTGCAACTACCTGTAAACTTGGAGACATCAACAACGCTACGTTCAATAACCTCAAGATCGTCAACAAGACGGTACAAGTCGGTTACGACTGGGATCAAGTCGCCCGTCTAAAATATCACCTCGTATTAGATGGATTTGTCCTCAACATGGCCCCTTATTTTGCTCAAAATCCGACCCCCGTCGCTAACGATCCGATCGACAAAGCCCTGCGCCACGTCTTGTTCAATGCAAAGACCTCGGGCGGGAAGGATGCCACCCTCCACTTTTCCAACCAAAAAGTCACACTCGATGCTGTGCCTTGCCTCAACCAGCGCTATTTCGCCGGGAACATTGATAGGACGAGTTCTGGTTGTTTCATCGCCTCTCTCTTCCTCTATGTCTCCCTGCTGATCATCATGGGTGTCGTGATGGCCCGGTTCATCATGGCTTGCGTCTTCAGCTGGTTCATCTCACGAAGTCTGGTTGCACCTCCAAAGAACCTGAGCAGAAAGGCCATCTCGCCCTCGGTCATGCCGGAGGGCGCTAATGTGACCGTCGATAATCAGAACGGCACCGCCCCTTGGGCTAAGAAGGGGAAAATGACGAAGAATCCGACGATGAAAGGGAAGCCGCAACGAGCGGGTCCAAACTCAACTGGACCCGTCATCTCATTGGCCACGATCGGTCAGGAGTTGTTCTGCGTCTGCCTCGTGACGTGCTATTCCGAAGGCAGAAACTCGATCAAGGGTACGTTGGACTCTATCGCGCTCACCACGTATTCGGACAATCGGAAACTGCTCTTCATCGTCTGCGATGGGATGATTACGGGTGCTGGAGAGAAACAGAGCACGCCAGATATTTGTGTCGGCATGTTGGATGCCGACCCCCGATTCGGCAACCCTGCACCGATGAGTTATGTTGCCGTCGGTCTTGGGTCAAAGAAGGAGAACAGAGCCATGGTTTATGCTGGACATTACGGTGCGTGATATCGAAATATTACATTTGTCATCGTTGGCTAATATTCGCAAAAAAGTTGTTGGGAAACACCGGACGCCTACGATCATTGTCGTCAAGTGTGGCACGGAGAGCGAGGCTGCCAACGATAAGAAACCTGGAAACCGAGGGAAACGAGATAGTCAGCTTGTCCTGATGAACTTTTTCTCTCGCGTCACGTACAATGACCGTATGAGCCCATTGGATTATGATCTATTCCGCAAGATGCAAGTATTGATGGGGGTCACCCCTGACTTCTTCGAAGTTTCTCTCATGGTTAGTATCAACATTCACTCATTGTTTTTCTTTTCTTTTTTGTGTCTGGGGATAAATACTGAAACGTTTGTCCAGGTTGATGCTGATACCATTGTGGCACCGGATTCATTGACTCAGCTCGTTAATTGCATGCATCACGATAGTTACATCATGGGTGTATGCGGCGAAACACGCATTGCGAACAAGAGACAGTCCTGGGTGACGGCGATACAAGTCTACGAATACTTCATCTCCCATCACTTGGCGAAAGCATTCGAATCCGTATTTGGTGGTGTGACCTGTCTTCCAGGTTGTTTCTCCATGTATCGGCTCAAGGCGAGGAAGGCAAACGACGAAGATTGGGTTCCTTTGATCACCAAACCAGAAATCGTCCGAGAGTATAGTCAGAGCGAAGTGACGACTCTCCACCAAAAGAACCTGTTGCTACTGGGAGAAGATCGATTCCTGACTACCATCCTCCTTCGAACGTTCCCCAACCGAAAGATGATGTTCTGTCCGCAAGCCCGTTGTCGCACGATTGTACCGGATTCCTTCATGGTCTTGCTCTCCCAACGAAGACG
>WSTL01000038.1:5607-17215 GCA_019616975.1 Serendipita sp. 396
GAGCCTACCGACCCCCGGGCCAATCTTTTGGTCCAGATACCTGGAGGACAAACAACATCCGGAGACCCTCCGACAGTCCGCATAGATGGTCCATCAGGGGTATTAGTGTGCTGCGAGGATCATGTCATATATCGACATATGGATCAACCCCAACTGCGGGTCCCTATCCCACGTCGTCAACATCCACTGGAAGATACAACTAGAGGTGTACTTATCATCTCGGCCGTAATGCATCGGATGAAAGGCGCCTTTTTCTTCCTTCTACAGTCGGAGCTTGGTGACCTTTACAAAGTCACACTGGAACACCAGGACGAAGATGTTGTCGCCCTCAAAATCAAATATTTTGACACTGTTTCTCCCGCAATCAGTCTTTGTATCCTTAAATCCGGCCATCTCTTCATTCCTTCGGAGTTTGGCAACCATTATTTCTATCAATTCCAAAAACTTGGCGACGATGATCAAGAAGCGGAATATAGTTCCACTGATTATCCCGGAAATGGTATGCGAACACCGTCCCAGCCATTACCAAGAGCATATTTCCGGCCTAGACCGTTGGAGAATCTGGTGCTTTTGGATGAACTAGAGTCTCTAGACCCAATTCTTTCAGCCAAAGTACAGAACCTACCAGACGCCTCTTTATTCTACGCTGCTTGTGGTCGAGGTGCGAGGAGCACGTTCAGGACTCTGAAGCACGGCTTGGAAGTGGAAGAAAACGGGAACTCAGACCTACCGAGCATTCCAAACGCAGTTTGGACACTTAGGATTGCTGAAGATGGTGCGTTTGTTCATGTGATGATCTTTAATATCTTCTCACCAGATCTGTCCAGACCAGTACGATTCCTACATTGTGCTGTCATTCGTTAACGGAACTCTGGTGCTCTCGTTTGGGGAGGAGATAGAAGAAATCCAGAATTCAGGTTTTCTTTCATCAGAGCCGACATTAGCAGCCCAGCAATTGGGACACGATGCTTTGCTGCAAGTTCACCCTCGTGGAATCAGACATATACTGTCCGATAAAAGAATTAATGAATGGAAGGCACCTACAGGCCACACCATTGTCGCAGCTACGACTAACAAACGTCAAGTGGTTCTTGCCCTCAGCTCTGCAGAGCTTATCTATTTCGAGCTTGATTATGAGGGACAACTAAATGAATATCAAGACAGACGAGCTATGGGGAGCACTGTACTAGCGTTGAGCATCGGTGAAGTGCCGGAAGGGTTACAACGTTTCAAGTATCTGGTAGGCTAACCGAATGTCTATGAACGTAACTAATGACACCCAACAGGCCGTCGGATGTGAAGACCAAACCGTTCGAATTATATCCCTAGATCCGGATTCTACATTAGAAATGATCAGTTTACAGGTCCGCCGTATTATGTGGCCTATTGGGGGGAGTTATTGACTCCTTGACTTCTTCAGGCAGTGACTGCGCCTCCCTCTTCTATATCAATTGCGGACATGCATGATTCTAGCATTGACAAGTATCGCCCCACGACATTCGTGAATATTGGGCTCCAGAATGGTGTGCTGCTTCGTACAATTCTTGACCCGACTAATGGAAAGCTTGCGGACACGAGGACAAGGTGCGTTCTTTAAACGTCTTCTGCGTGTTTTCTGCGTGTTTTTTCTTACTAGCGAGCCTGTTTCTTGCCTTTTAAAAATCATCTTATCCTTCAAGGTTTTTGGGAAACCGTCCTGTTCGCCTAATCCGGACACGAGTCCATGGATCACCCGGCGTTTTGGCACTATCTAGTCGATCATGGCTAAACTATACCTACCAAGGCCTAGTTCATTTTACGCCGTTGGCTTACGATCGACTCGATGGTGCTTGTAGTGTCAACGCGGAACTTTGCCCCGACGGCTTTATTGGGATCGCAAACAATACCCTTCGGTGAGTCTGTGATTTAATTATAACAGACCATCTCCGTATTTTGGGTGTTGCAATGATGTCAAACAGGGGCCGTAGGATCTCCACAGGAGTGCTGCCGAAACCTCACTTTATTACCAATTGTTCCTACTGAGCAACGCGCCCACATAAACTACCTCTTGTTTCGAGCTATGTATTGACATGTTGGTTTTTCGTTTCATTTTTTTCTTTTAGAATATTCCAAGTTCCAAAACTAGGGAGCAAACTCAAGCAAGAAATCCTGCCTCTCTCGTACACTCCTCGCAAATTTGTCTCTCATCCACAAAATTCATACTTCTATCTCATAGAAGCTGATCATCGTACGATGTCAGAACCAATGATTCAAGACAGGGTTAAGGTGATGGCAAGTCTATATTCAACCCAGAACCGTGCGTTATCTGAGGAGATATTCTAGGAAATGTCCAATGAGAAGATAGATCGTGAGGCGCTGGAGATCGATTCTAAAACCTTTGGGAATTTGCGTGCACCAGAAGGGGTCTGGGCCTCCTGTATCCGTATAATTGATCCGGTCAACGTCAGTCGTATTTTCTTCCTTTGTACGGTAGCAGTGTTGACCCTTTCCAGTCACAAAGTGTTGCAATCTATCCACTGGATGCCAACGAGGCCGCCTTTTCGATAGCAGTTGTTGCATTCTCCGCTCGCAACGGAGAAATGTTACTAGTAGTTGGTACAGCTGTAGATGTGCACCTAGCACCTCGTGCATGCTCAACCGGCTTTCTTCGAGTTTACGCATTCGTGGAAGGTGGTTCTAAAATAGAGCTATTACACAAGGTGTGTCAACTCTCATTTCCGTAATCGGACCTAGTCTTAATCGATGTTAGACTGAGACAGACGATATCCCTATGTCGCTACTTAGCTTTCAGGGTCGACTACTCGCGGGAGTCGGGAAATCACTCCGCCTTTATGACATAGGAAAAAAGAAGCTTTTAAGGAAAGCCGAGAACAGAGTGAGATCACAGCCTATGAGAATTCACGATCTAATGCCATAGAGCTAGCAATTTGCAAGTGCAATTCTCACTCTCAACACTCAAGGCTCGAGGATATTGGCTGGGGATCTGAATCAATCTATATACTTCGTCGTATATAAAGCCGCAGAGAATCGGCTGTTGATCTTTGCTGACGACGTCTCTGCGCGCTGGACAACCGCCGCCACCATGCTCGACTACAACACTGTTGTTGCCGGCGATAAATTCGGGAACGTCTTTGTCAACCGTCTGAGCGAAACCGTGAGCAAACAAGTCGACGACGATCCAACAGGTGCTGGGATACTACACGAGAAGAGCGTACTGATGGGGGCACCCCACAAAACCAAGATGATCGCTCATTTCCATGTGGGCGATATCATCATGTCCATCGAAAAGATCGCGCTCGTCGCTGGTGCACGCGATGTCATTGTCTACTTTGGGTTACATGGCACAATTGGTATACTTACACCTCTTGTCTCCAAGGACGACGTCGACTTCATCTCGACATTGGAGCAACACATGAGAACAGAAAATTTGAGCCTGGTAGGAAGGGACCATCTATCTTGGAGAGGGTATTATACGCCAGTCAAAGCGGTTGTTGATGGAGATCTGTGCGAATACTTCGCCAAGCTACCAACGCAAAAGCAACTTGCAATTGCCGGTGAACTCGACAGAACAGTTGGAGACGTGCTAAAAAAACTGGAGAGCCTTAGGGTGACAGCATCAGGCTTCTAAGTCTAGCTGGAGTACTCCTCGGTGCATTGGATACAAAATACTCAGGGGTATATAACAGAGATAGAGCCTCCGGATACAATACAATACGTTTAACGACTAGGATGGCCCTTGAGAGTAGAAAAAGGTGGGATAGCCAATTTATCTCCGTGCTTTCGTCCATGTCGGTGCATTTTCGACAAGCCACTCAATACATAGCGCCTTGCCAGCCATATCGGCGAATTCTTTCGCGCTATCGGGGGAGCGCATGAGGGTTGCTGCATTGACGTTAGTACAATTACCTATTTGATGGTGAAGTGGTACATACGTCCAAAGACCACCCCAAGATTCCGAGCAGACATGAGGTTGATTTTCGAGAATTCCATCACCCTAATGATATCAATAAGACTGTGAATTGCACTCAAGAGAGAGCATACCCATTCAAGTGTAACATTAGAAGCCGTAGCGTCTCGTAATGCTCATGGGGCATTTGTTCAAGTACGTTGGTCATGGCCATGCCTTTTGCTCCGCTATCTCGATGGGCTAAGGACACGTTTAGTACCTGAATTTGCTATAGTGAGCCGTACTTACAGGCGGCTTGAACAAACGCATCATGTAGTTCAAATGTGAGTAGGGGGTTCGGTAATGAGCGGAAATAGTTCTTGAGGACCGAGGTAACGCTCGATATATCAGTAAATTCGTCTGGGTCTAGGAGGTTGAACGCGTCGTAGTCACCGCGTTCAAACGCCTGTGTAATCGCCTTCGACTGTCCAGCCCCTCCATTTTTACGATAAATTCCTTCGTAATCCATCCCTAGCAGGCTGTTATTGAGGGAGAAAAATCAAGGTGAATAAACTGACCCCTCGACTCTACTGCTGAAATACATTTTTCCACGAGTATTGGAACCGCGCGATCAGTTCCTTTTGCATCTGCCTGCACTTGTTCGGTAAGGTCCCGGCCAAACATTGAAGGAGCTGATAACAGTCAGGTTCGTGATGACGAGTGCAACTACAAAGTACTTACGAAGAGGGACGATGTCGACTATCTCTTTTTCTTCTTGTGCAGTTGCTTCTCGACAAGCAGTATTTAGCAGTGCAAGACAGCGTGTATGACAAGCAGTGGAACAATCTAAATCCGGTCAGAGATTGTCAGAAAGATATGTTTTTCACATACTAGAGCACCTCAATTGGGTCCCCCACATCTTGTCACCACAGTAATCGCACCGGGCAAAGCGAAGGACGCTTTGCTGCTGGAAATTATGACGTAGAATGGGCTTCGTCTTCTCTGGCGGAATTGGAGCCATGCTGTTCTGGAGCTTGGCCAATGAGGCGGCCGCATCACGGGCGGCTGCATTGAGGTCTTTACCCTTGAACCATGGGAACTTCCGGAGCGTATTACCGGCCTCAGAGTCGGACTTTGCACTCTTCGCAGATCGGTCCTCTTCGACATAAGAGGGGATGGATGCTACAGAGGCGTAAACTGTTGACGATGCTGATACAGGGGTTGACTGAGACGATGACGCCGGAAGTGTTGGGAGTGTAGTAGGCTTGCTGGCCTTTCTTTCAGGAGGTCGAGGTTTGCTACTCGATTGCAGTTGCTCGTGTTGCCTCGTCAGGGCCATGTTCAATTCCATAAGCTCGTCATTCCTGGAGGTCAGGGCCGTCGTCTCCTCTAACCAAAGCTCCTTCGCTTGTTTAAGCTCACTGATTTCTCGTTGAAGGGCCTCCCTCTCAGCGATCAAGGGTTCTAGATCGAGCCTGTATTTGACTTTGAGATTATCAAAACGATTTGTTAGAGACCGGGATAGTGTGGTTGTCTCCGATGCCTCTTTAACTCTAAGTTGATGGGTAAGCACGTGTTACGATGTTCGGGTGGTCAACGCACTGCTTTGTGGAATGGAGCTCCTCCATTTCAGCCAGAGTAAGATCCCGTTCCGCCTTCAACTGCGAGAGATGTTTTTCCAACCCATGAAGATTTTCACTCATGTCTTGGGACATCTTCTCCATCAGCTCTCGCTTCCGTTGATCTGCACTTAGGGCAGTGAGTTGCGCAGTCTGACTAGAAAGCTGAAGTCGAAGTCTTGTAACCTCGGCCTCAGCATTGCGCCTTGAAGCAACCTCTTGGTCATACTCTTCTTGTGCCACTGACAGACCGTCGAACATTCGCTGGCTGACTCTCTGTAGCCGATGTCAATCATTGCCCGTATTTTGAATGCAAAACGTACCTTCATACCGTCTATTCGACCCTTCATTTCGGCAATCTTGGATTGACTGCTGTTCGACGAGTGGATTATTGCTTCCACAAAGTCTCTATCGAGTTTGACGGCTGTCGATCCTCGATCTACCGCATCTTTGAGAGCTTCCTTAAGCCTACGTATCACAAGGTCCGCCGAATCCGCCTTAGCTAGATGACTTCGACTATTAGATGATACAACAGAATTATTGGAGTCTACCCGCTTCCTCGGACCAAATGAGGAGTGTGTGACTAGGGTGGAGGACGATAAATTGGCGGCCCGTCGTGAATCAGATGAACTACGAGTGGTCGGAGAATCTTCTGATGTTCGCACACCATCTACTGAACGCTTTGGCAAGGGGGGCAACGCCCGCTGTTCCAGGGAAGAAGGTTCCTGGACATGCTGAGATGGAGGAGTACTGTCTGAAGTAGGGATTGAACCAGGGGGAGGAGGAAGGGAGGATCCTGACACGATTTGATCTTCACTAAGCATGAGTGCTACATTCGCGAGTGCTTGCATACTCTTTCTACTGCCAGCTGGATCTCTTAGTGTGAGGGGGGAAAGACTACTGTCTCCAGCGAATGAAGAGAGTAGATTGGAGAACTCTGGGTCATCATGAAATGTCAACTCGATGGGCGGTAAGTTTGGTTGATTATGTCCACCACGAATAGGTGCGCCGACTGTCGTTGAAGTGATTGCCTCCGTTTCGCTCTCGTCACTTGCTCGTCCATTAGCATCCACATTACTTGGAACAGGGGTATTTGAACGTGAGCGCTCCTTTAGTCCTGCAGAAGGTGGTTCAGGATAGCCATATTGAGGCGGGTTTGATTCTATGTCAAATGTCGGCTCTCTGTCGACATCATTGTGCAAGTTCCCAGTCCTATCCTGTACCGGAACAGTTGCTATCGCTCGTGATGCTTCCTGCGCTGCCACACTCCCTGTGGTAACCAGACCGGGAGAGGGTGCAGCAGATTCTACACTGAAAGAAGGGGAATATAAATCCGTGACGGTGGGAGAATGGGGGTGTACCGTGGAATCCGCTGAGACAGCCCCAGAATCTGCCAACCTTAAGCCAGGATTGATCGAGCGGCGCTTCGCTCCGCGACCCATTGGAACGCTGAGATTACCGGCACCTATATTTTGGTCGAGACCTGTATCGTCCATTGAAGAGCTACGCTGGGGAGGCGCGACAGGGCCATCCGCGCTTAATACTGGGACCGTTTGTGAGCGTGTATTAGTGACAGAGAGTGTTCTATCAATGGGAGACGAGGTTTTCTTTGAATTAGCGTCTTGACCAGCCTGTGGGACATGCCTGAGAGGCGTGGAATCGCCATTGGGCGACGTTTCGGCGGCTGTTCTTAATAATTGCTGGATCACGTGGAGTTAGATCCGTATCTTTGTTGATTTCTACGTGTCATTTACCTGGTTGGGCTGCTCTCGATGTTGGCCTTCCTCCAGTTTAGCCTTGGCACGCTTCTTCTTTTCATAATGTCGCCGACTGCGCGCAGCTCGCTCGTTGTGACAGTCCATGCAATAAATGCCTTGACTGGTTTTGGCGAAAACGAGTTCTTCTATTCTCCGAGAGCACTGCCGACACGTAAAGCACAATGCATGATACGAGTCGTCCCCTTGAGAAATGTGAGAACGATTTCGTAAATGATGAGAAAAACATATGGATACCGGTCATAATCGCTTCGTCAACGATTGGTTGCTTGCAAACACTACAGTGGTAAGAACACCCGCCACAGACAGGACTTCCATCTGAAAGGAGCAAGAGGTTTGTGTCCGCCTATGAAAAAAAAGAAAAGGAATCAACATGAATCCTCTACTGGCGAAGCGTTTGGGCGGGTTAACTCACGTTGACGCGGTTACCGCATTTAGCACACTTGAAACTGCGTAGTTCACCCAGTATCAGCTCGGGACTCGAAGCAAAAGGAACAATGATATCTTACCAGTCTACATGCCAGAGTGACTGCCTGCTCGTTTTGTATCCCGGTGGTCGGGTCGTTAGCACTTCTCTTTGTAAGGAGCCCTGGGTCACCTACCCAAAGGAAACCACGATTCCACCGCTATCAGATTCTACAGATTGCTTGCAACCGCCACATTGGGTAGCTTGCGAGCTCGTGGTTTGACCAGGACCTGGGTCTGTCGCAAGCATCCGAGTGCTCAGAGGTGGTTATCACGAATTCGCAGTAACGAGAGTCGCTGTTTCCGTTGCTTTAGGTTTTAAAGAGAATTAAATCTTGCCCCAGGCAGGCGGAGTTATGATACGGCCAGTCAAGGTGAAGTCCAAGAGTCCTGATCGGAGTATCAGTCCCTGAATGAACCGAGACGGTTAGGGCGGTTCGCCTTCATCTCAAACACTCCAAACGTAGAGCAAGGCAGATGTATATTTTCCCACATGAACTATGAAGAGTGAAGGAGAGTGAGTAGGCAGCTAAACGCTCCGGGTGCAGTAGGGACGAGAATCGAATGCAACAAGCCGATGGAAACAAACCGAAATGAGAGTGAACATGCTATATGAAGAATGGCAGTCACACAGGAAAGCGCAAACGAGACACTTGAAATTCCGCTCCCGTCACACACGAGAGCATAACGGAGTAGAGAAAACACACGTCAAAGAGAGCCTAGATACCTCCATCAAGTACACTTCGAATGTCCGCAACCTCTGCGAGATCTGCTAGGAATGGTGCCATATCCGTGAGCTCTGTGTCATGAGGATCATTGAACCATGAGGATACGGGAACCGCATTATTGGGATGGAATATGTAGGACGCAGGAGAATTGTCCAAGATGATCGTGTCTCCAATAGGTCGCCCCAGTTGGCTTAGATCCTGCCTGGCTGTCAGCTATGACCAAGAGGAGATGGATTTGAAACACGACGTGCCTTCACATAATTACCCTTGTGTAGGTAGCAGCTCTCACGGAAAAGGCGATGTGTAATAACCTTATGAACGTCCAGCTTGTCTAAAACGGGATCTGCGTACTATGGACTCTATCGTCAGCTAAACGGCCAATCACTCGTGCCCGCTATCCGTACCTTGCTCAAACTTGCAGTAAAGACTACAATTTCATAAAGTTCTCCCATTCGCTTCAAAAAAGCATCAACGCCAGGCCGCTTGATCACATAGACGTTGTGCCAATTCCACTCGATTTCGACTGGCACGACATAATCGGCCGAAGGAATGAGCTATAGATCATGTAAGGCGGAAGCGCAGAGTAATACCAAAGGAGCAACTCTCACCTTGAAGCTGGAGTGCACAAGCGTTTCGTCTAGATCCAGAACTAGGCACTTGCGTCCTTTGTTTTCTTTTGATAACGGGGGAAGTAATGGAGCCTCTTTCCCATCCTAATAAAGGATCAGCGTCAACAAGAGTACACAGTCTAAGCGACTAACAGGGCCAATTGGGATCCCATTCCCGCCGTTGAGAATCAGCCTCTCTTCATCATCTTCATCTTCCAATGGTCGGTGTCGTTCATCATCCGTCGCGCCTGCATCTGACTCGTCATTCTCCACACCTGTCGAGCCTGGAGGTTGCACTGCTCCCGAGGTCACACCTTCTGTTTCTGCTACGGGAAGCAGTTCGGTCGCAGGAGGAACTACAACCTCTGTTTCACTGGTGGGAATTGCGACAGCGGTCGAGCTTCTGCGCGATGGGGTTTGCTCTTTGGCGGGAGCAGCGACGGCGGTAGAAGACGACGGATCAGCCGAGTGTGTCACGTCTGGTTTCTCTTTCGCCTCTGGGGAAGCAGTGGTAGTCTTGTCCTTGAGTGGGGTAGTTGGTACAGAAGACTTTCCCGCTGGGTCTTCGAGGAATGTCTGCGATATAGAGGGCGTAAAACACGAATGAAAAAATCTCCATAAAGTTCCCTTGCTCTTCTTCTTCTTCTCTTTGGGTTTGGACTGTTCTGAGCCCGTTCCCGCTCCCTTAGCCGTCCCTCCGGTGACAGGACTTTGGCGTTTCGAGGGGTCACCGTTGGTTTTCCTCGAAAACACCTTATTATTGAGCAAAGTTTTGGTTAGCGAAGAACTCTTCGAGTGTGTACTAGCCGGTGGCTTCGAGTTTTCAGTCGCAGCTTGCTTGTCTGCAGTAGCAGCAGACGCGGATGAGACGGTCACTTTCTCGGACGCATCTGCCTTTTCGTTGGTCACTGCAGCTGGACTGTCTTTTGAATTTCGTTCGTTGTTTGCAGGAGGATGAGCTGCTATCGTCTCAGAGGCGGATGAAGCATCTCCCTTCGCGTCTGGAGACGGTACCACGAGGGCCTCGGATTTCGTGCTATTGTCTTGTGTTGTCGCTGGGTCTTCGTCGTTCTTATTCTCCTGCTCAACCTTTGCTACTATGTCCGCGACTGGGGAGCTCATCAATTCGACCAGCGGATTCGGGTCCAAGCTATGTCACTGGCCGCCGTGCCCAATCACTCACGCAACAAAACTCAAGCCGAACAAGAAAAAACAACGACATTCCTTAAGAAAGCTATCTGAATACACCAACAAGAAAGCAGCTTTGGGTAGGCGTCACCCGCGCCCCCAAGGCTTCTCGTCAACTCATTGTCACCGACTTGTTTGCCTGACGATGGGACCGCTTGGGCGCTTCTTCCTCTCGGATGCCGATTTGAGTACGCTGCCCCATCCTGAATCACCATCCTCCTCGTCCAAATCGAACAGTGAACTGGTGGGAGGAGGTATACCGAAGGGACTTGGCGGCATTCTCCCTTCAGCGGACCCCTCCGAGGTGACGGAGATCCGATCGTGACTCAAGTTCTTTTCCAGTGCACGTTGAAGCGCCTCGCGTTCGGCGGGAGATGGTGCAAATGGGGAAGAGAAAAGGGAGCGGAGGCGTGGCTTCGTTGCGGGGGCTGCCTTTACGATTGCAGCTTCTGGTGATCCTGCAGCTGGAATAGGTAACGAAGATGTGGATGAGAAGGATGAAGGGTCATCTAGTGCCGGGATGAGGTGCAAGCCAGTGGGTCGAACGTTGAGCGGCGGAGGCATAGCCATGCCACTTCCCTGAGTCCAGAGGGAAGTGCTGAGCAAAGAGCGTCCTTTTGGCAAGCTGAACACCTTAGCATCAGGGTTGAGTCTCGATTTGGATGCCAGAGACGCGGATTCCGGTGCGCTGATGACTTGAGATGGTGGATCCAGGGAGCTGGCCGCAGAGACAGTAGCCGACTTGGAGAACCATTTGCGTGCAGGGGAAGAGGAAGCTTTGACTATCTCTGAGACATTGGATAGAGAATCCGCTGCACTAGCGATGTGCTTCGCACCAAATACACGATGTGCATCGAACGGATCAAAGTCTCTCTTGGAATTTCCACCTGTTGACGCTGGAGTGCTCTTGGATAAACTCTCAGATTTGAAGGGCCAGATACTGCTTTTCCACCGAGATTCCGAGCCACGCGACTCGAGCTTTGTTGACGGCTCTAATAGACTGACTGGACTTTCTGTCTCCATGGAAGTAACAAGATTGGTTGGAAGGAGTCCTACAGCTGTAGCGCCGAGTGACGAAAACGAGCTATTGCCGGGCAGTGAAGTGACACGGTTCCGATCATCTACGTCAAAAGGGGAAAATCCATTATGACCTGTTTTTGACGCTATTGACATATCGTTCGGACCGTTGAGTGGCGGGAAAGGAATGCTGGTTCCCGAAAGCTCCCCCAGGGAAAGCGACCGGAAACGACTTGAAGACGCAGTGGGAGGCTCTTGTATGAGCACGCCCATCTCATCAGAAGGACGCCTCAAGGGTTGAGCAAGGGTAACGAGCTGATCG
>WSTL01000038.1:22271-50774 GCA_019616975.1 Serendipita sp. 396
AAGGGTAGTCAAAAGGGGACGAAGGAAGGGAAACCCAAAAGCATCCGAACGGCAAATTAGATCGTGTAAAAGAAACCGACTTTGCCCTCAATAGGACGTCCCTTTCCGGCACGCACTTGCCTGTTGCGATAGGTAAAGGCGGCAGTCATGATGCTGCAGGTGATAATGATGACGATGTTGGCGCAGATGGTCACCCACACTAAAAGCCGTTAGGACATTCGTCTACCAAGCATATAAACCAGAAATACTCACGTCCTGGTCGGTATTTTGGAGAGTCCTTTGAACGGAAGGTAGTAGAGGCGATGATGCCGCCTACTCCTCCAGCACCGATGACCAATGCAGAGGTGAAGGCGCGCTTCGTCTGACCGACAATGTTATTTTGCATATACCCTAAATCCCCGATGAGAAAATTTTGAGAATGCGACAAAAGAACAGGAGAACATACCCAAGACTCCAGCGACATTCGCGTTGGCACCAGCGAGACCAAGGAAGACCCCAGCGTATCGCACCGAGTTGCTGGGATGGAACGCAGTCTATTACCGATAGTTAGCGGATGCTTGGAGGAGTGGCTCGTCCGCATGATACATACCATGCTCAGTCCGACGATAGAAAGAGTCGCTTGCCACATAAGGATGGGTGCTCGGATGAGATACTTGTCAGAAGCCCAAGCACCAGCAAAGGCGATGAAGATGGAAGTAAAGTATGGAGGAGCGCATAACACTAAAAAAAATTCGATTATTTGTACCTGCATCGGGAGGGATGGCTCAACCGACACTCACGTTGTGCGTTGATATCCGAATATCCCATACCGACCATGATGATAGGGAGGAAGTAGGCGAATGCCTATTGGATGACTTTAGAAGCGACTCGAGGAAAAGAAGGACGATACTCACGTATGAAACGGTGGTAGAGGCTCCGAACAAGAGACCAAACGCCCAAAGTTTTGGAGTAGCACAGTAGCTAGTCATAAACGATCAGTGGTTTAGCGAGAATTTCAGTCAAGCAACGTACCTCCAGAACTTGGCCCAAGTCCAGGGATCAGCTTCGATATCGTCACGGTCCTTTGCAATACGAGCAAGTACGAATTTTGTTTCTTCTTCCGACAAGAAGCTATTCTTTTCAGGGAAGTCGACGACAACTACAAGGGCATTCAATACCGGTAAGTTTCCTTACATCAAAGAAGAACATACACGCATAGGCGAAGAACGCGAGGAATATGGTGACGGCGCCCTCGATGATCTAGGGGCGCAATTAGTATCGAATAAGAACCGCTCAGTTATCGGAATACGTACGAAGATCCACTGCCAGCCGTTCAAACCGTGCTTGCCCTTTAACTTTGAGATACCACCTCCAATAGCCGAAGAGAAGCCTCCGACCTGGGTAGGATTGAGAAAGCAGACAACTCTCAAGACGGAAGAGACGAACCACAACCGATAGCATGTAGAACGCGGTCATACGCTTCTGCACCTCACGTCTAATATACCTTTGGTGATGTAAGCAGAGCCGCTGGTTGGGATCCTCAAGAGGCTTACCATGTAGAGATGAGGTAGGCACAAGCGGGGAAGAAACCTGCTTCGAGGAAACCGAGAAGGGCTCGGCAGATTGCCAATTGCCACCAATGTTTCACAAAACCCTGGTTTGATGTTAATGACTGTGCGAATGGAAGCTTTGTTCGCTTACCATTCCGAGCATCACGATACCCCATGCCAATGTAATCGTCCCCAGCTGGAATGAAATAATGAGAACCGGAGAGAACAGTAGAGCGGAGGACATACCAATTTAGCCACGCCTACACGTCGAACAATGATGTTGGAAGGCAGCTCGAATATGATATAGGGAACGAAGAAGATGACAGTAATGATGGAGTACCGAGCCCCAATGTAGAGTTGCAAGTCTTTTCCGGCGCCTAGGAGAAACGATTAGGCACACGACCAGGCCCGGGACGACCGGCAATGACTTACCGGCTACATATGCGTTTGAAGTATTCGTACGATCGATCCTATAGAGATATAAGTGAGCGATGGAATCGGCGTTAATTAAGGTTGGAGGGTGGGACTAACAGTGAGATGGAATAAAGTGCAGCCAGGATCGGGAGCACCCTTAAATCGACGTGCCTCATCGTCCTCTTGGCAAATGCGGAGTCCCAAGAGCCCGCCTCAGCGTCGATGGCTACGATATGATCCCCAGTTCCAGCGTGCGGGGGGACATGATCCAGGCGCTCAGAAGAGGAGCGTTTCTTCTCGAGGGAGTTGGTGTCCATATCTCACAATGCGCTTGGGTGGAGGACGAACCGCGAGAGGGGGGAATGATTGCGGGGTTGAGAGGAGATGAGAAGTGGGGGGATTTCGTTGGGCTTTTATAGCAGAGATAATAGCAGCCAAGAAAGGGGGTCGAGGAGCAACTCCATTCTCTATTCCCCATTCTGGATTCGAAATGCAAAAGTGACGGCTGCGACGGGGACAACCGATGAGCCTTGGTCCAGTCTCGATTAAGGCGAGAGAAGGTCAGGTGCAGGTACTGTGTGTGGGGACGGCTTTCCGCTTCTCCACATATTTCATTTTTGATGCAATACGGGTGCAATTGCCTACTGTGAGAGGGAGGAGAGGTCCAACAGTTACAGAGGGCATCGATAGCACCCACTAGGGGAACTTGTACGCCAGACTGAGAGGGCCAATTGCTCCCGCGTATTAAAATACGAGATTTCCCCAGTTTGAGGGCGGTATCGATATGAATTACCTCCTCACGAGAAGCCAAGCTTTAGGTTCCGAATGGCTATTCACGAAGCCGACGAACCGGGTTTCGTGTTTTCTTATTTCTGTCTGGGGCTGAGACATGAAAGCAGACGCAACAGTCAAATCCTGAGTCGTCAACAGGATTCCTTGAATATGGATCATAGCTTCCGAGCTTGCTGTCCCTTGCATCGATCGGCTATCCCTGGACGTGGACGTGGTTTGGGGGCAACATGTACCTAGTTGGCAGTCGACCATATTACCGTGACCGGGTCAAAGAGAACCGATGCAAAGAGAACCTGGAGACGACTATGTCCGCAGGATTGCAGAGTACATCCGAGTTAATTCTCAAGCTCTCGCGGGTCGAGGAACAACATCCCAACCGTCCCAGGGAAGCGGTTTCTTTGGTTGGATGGGCGCAGGCAGGCCAGAAGCTCCCATGGTCTATACAACAGATCTTCATCATATATTTTACCTTTTGATGCGGTTCGAAGACCTAGGTGTAGACGTCGGTCCGTTAGATGTGCGCCTTCCAACAGAGAGCATTTCTCGACCCCTGAGCTACCTGTCGCTCCTCACTGCAAAGGAAAAGGCAGATGCGGGCTCTATTTTCTCCTTCAAGAGCATCTCAGGCGTTTCAAAGATGAGTCTTGGAGGAGGCTGGTGGCCACGCGCACAACTTCCAAGCCTCGACGCGGAACTCAAAACTATCTACAGCGCATTCACAAAACTGCCCTCCTTATCCATTCACCAGAGCACTCTCAATGTCATTTCCGAGCTCGCAGACGACCCGCCAGTCGACCATGTCGTTCCGTTGTACGCCTTCAAGAACGTGCAAACACTGGAATGCATTGATATCGACCCTCGCCTCCTAATGGGATGGGATAGACTTGCGGAGAGCCTGAGAAGTCTCACTCTGCGAAAAAGCGGATTAGAAGACGTCGCAGAGGTCTTTCTCGACGCTGTCGTGGAGGACCAGGCCCGCAGGAACGGCGAACTCGTCAAGCCAAGACGCAGAAGAGGTAGTAATAGAGCAGTGGATTCTCGACGTCCCTCATGGAAGGGTCCTCCTCCAATCTCTCCACCCATCCGTGAAGAAGAAGAGGAGGCCGATGATCCTACACTGAGCCGTGCTGAATCCCCATCCCTTCATCCTCAGCTTTCCTCCCTCAAATGGGCCTTTTTGAAGCATCTCTCGCTGGCCGATAACGCCCTCACATTTTTCCCGACTAATATTATCCCTCATCTTCTCTCCGTCACCTACTTGGACCTCTCCTCCAACCTGCTCGTCTCCGTTCCGTCTGGTCTAAATCAGATGTACAACCTCGTCACACTCAATCTCGCCGACAATATGATCGAATCTGTCCTCGGCATTTACACAATGCTTGGCCAGGTGCTCACCCTCAACCTTTCCCGAAACCGCATCGAATCTCTTTGCGGTCTCGAAAGACTGGTCGCACTGGAAAAAGTAGACGTTCGCAAGAATTGTGTCTCCGATATCGAAGAAGTCGGACGTTTGGCGACATTGCCGAATTTACAGGGCGTTTGGATTGAGGGAAACCCCTTCACAGAGGAAATTTCAGATTACCGCGTCAACTGCTTCAACCAATTTCTCAAAGAAGGGAAACAGATCACGTTGGATGGATTGCCGCCTTCATTCATGGAACGACAACGCCTCATTGCCCCAGTGCAACATGGCCTGTCAACACCACCCAAGGCAAAGTCTGCAGAGCTCGCACCTAGCCCGCCTGTGGTCGCTGTCGGTAGTCCAATCCCGAGTCCTAAATTTAGTCCAAAGGTTGCTGAAGCCACCCAAAACCCGAGTGTCGTGACTCGAGAGGCGTCGAAGCGTAAACGACCAGCGAAGCGACTGGTGGACTTGGATGGGACGTTTGAGCCAGAGGCAGAGCCATCAACTCCCAAAAGAGCTCACCGACGTGGGACGACGGAGGTCAACAATGCAGGAACGAACCGAGCGAATGGAACGAATGAGGGTGGTCTTGCAGTGGCTTCTCCGCCGCGTAGATCTTCACATATGCGAGGGATGACGACTCACGAGGGTGCTGCCTCTCCTCCCCTTCTTAGTCCGCGCGTGAGGAGTCCAACCATGCACGCTACGGTTACCGGCACCAATACTCAGTCTAGACGACGGACGAGGCTATCCCCCGCCATGTTTTCGCCTTCTGGGCAGGAAAGTAAAGAGGAAGGTCATTCACCCTCGAGTTCCCCTCGGAGCAACCTGATGGACGCAGCGGTGCAGAGTGCCGAGACATTTCGCGCGGAGATTGAAGCTCTACGGACAAGTGCTGGAGACAATTGGCTCAAGGTACTTCGACAGAAACAATTTAGTCCATCACCTGGAGAAGGGAGCAGCCCTGAAGCTGGAAGTCTCAGTCCCGAGGGAAATGATAAGAATCGTCAAAGGCGGCACCTACGAGGCGTGACGGAATTTTAACCTCATATATATATTCTCTTTCCTCTCTTGTGGTTTACCTTTTAATGCCTTTCTCGTCGTAGTATACTTTGTATTTGCTTTCTGGTAGTTGGATTGGATCTGTCGCGTAGTGCATATATCCTGGATACACTTGGCCTTTCCTTTGTGATCGCGTCATTTCGACCATAAGCGAGGCTGCTTATTAGATTTTGTTCCCAGCCACGACCTCTCTTCAGTATGATTTCTCGTTTTCCTGTCTCGTTGAGGCGTACATTTTCAACACAAGCCGTCAGTGGATTCAATGGAGCAATCGGCAGAACACCATTGGTGCGCGAATGAGCGGTTTTGTTTCGATCCCGAGCCGAATGAGATTTAACCAGGTTTTGATCTTTAGATTGAATTAAAAGTACTTTCCAAACGAACTGGATGTGTAGTCCTTGGGAAAGCAGAGTTTCAGAATCCGGGAGGAAGTGTGAGCTGGTCCACCCAGAATGGAGGAGCTTTCGATATTGAAATCCTTCTAGGTAAAAGATAGGGCTGCCCTAGGACTGATAGAGGATGCAGAACGTCGTGGACAGTACGTTTATTGTTACTCCCAGTTTAGTTGGCTTAGAGTCACACGACAGACTCAAACCTGGGGGAACAGTCGTCGAAGGGACTGCAGGCAACACTGGAATTGGACTTGCACATGTTTGTCGTGGAAAGGGGTACAAATGCGTAATTTATATGCCAAATACACAAGTGAGTTGACTGTCTGGTACTACGTTGCAGCGTGGTCTGATACAATCTCGTTTTAGTCTCAAGAGAAGATCGACTTGCTCCGCATGCTTGGTGCAGACGTTCGACCTGTTCCAGCAGTCGCATATGAAAATCCCAAAAATTACAACCATCAAGCAAAAGATTATGCCGAGGCGACGCCCAATGCTATATGGACAAATCAATTCGACAATACGGCCAATGCGGAATATCACTATAAAACGACGGCCCCAGAAATCTGGGAGCAAACCGGTCACAAGATTGACGGGTTTACTTGCTCGACGGGAACGGGAGGAACACTTGCAGGTGTAACGAAATACTTGAAAGAAGTGAGCAATGGAAGAGTCAAGAGCTTCCTTGCGGATCCCCCGGGCAGTGTCCTCCACAGCTACATTACTAGTGGTGGGAAGCTGATAGAGAGATCTGGTAGCAGTATCACGGAAGGTACATATGCCTAAATGTACAGGAGCTATTTACTGACCCTGGACTAGGTATTGGTCAGGGTAGGGTAACTGACAATCTCGCTACGGTCGTCCACAATTTGGACGGAGCATTACATATCCCGGATGAAAAGAGTATCAGGATGGTGTATGAAATGTTGGATAGTGAAGGGATCTACCTCGGAGCAAGTTCCGCATTAAATGTGGTCGCTGCTGAAGAAATGGCAAAGCAACTGGGACCAGGTACGCCTACCTTCGTCCAGCAATGAAACCTTCTCACTTTTAGGATAGGCCACACAATTGTCACCATCCTCGCTGATGGCGCATATCGATACCAGAGCCGTCTCTTCTCGAGAAAGTGGCTTGCGAGCAAGGGCTTGGAGGACGCGATACCGAGCAATTTGCAGAAGTATATTGTCCTCGAGTGATATATAAACATACACTCCATCAACTCGGGAACTCTCCTCTGAACAGTGAGCTGAATGAATCGCCCTTATGTTTCGTCGCTTTTCTTCTTCTTCTTTTCCTTTCTCCTTTCATCCTCAGCAGCAACAGCTTTCTCTTCTCTTCTCTGCCTCTTCCTCAGTTTTTTTTCTTCCTTTAGCCTCTTTCTTTCTAGCTTAGCCTCTTTGGCCATCTGGCGTGACATCTTATCTGTCTCTTTGCTGGGCTCGTCAAAGACACCATTCATCCCCTTGTCCTCAATGAGCACTGCCTCCTCTGGATCCGTATCTCCTTCAGAGTCAAACCGGAAATGTGTTGACCGACCCCGGTCCTGATCACTCTCATCAACATCCATAGCAGGTTTTTGGTCCAAGGGCTTCTTTAGAGGTGATTTTTCCTTCTGTTTTCGAGGTGATATCGCTGGTAGAGGTTGGTGTGATGGGTTAAATGGATCCGGTTGCAAAGAACCAATTAAGGAGAGCATGGACTGAGAAATATTTAATCTGTGCATTCGTGTGAGCGTTATAATCGTTGTGCGAGATACAAGGTACATTAGCTACTCACCCAATTATTGTGAATTCCACCTCCCCATTTGGACCTCCGACCGAGACACCAGTCTGTTTATGAACCCATCTACCGGGATCCTGTTCTTCTTCTACCGCCGTTTCTTCACCTAGTGCAGTGGCACCGTATTCAGGGTCATTCTCCAAGGCGCCGTACTCAAACTCCCATTCGTCGGTCGGAATGTGATGGCGCGGTATTGATGCGTTGAATGTCTTGTGAATCAACAGACCAATGTGGTCTGGAGAACATATGCTGATAGAGCCGCCTGAAATTGTCAATCAAGAGTGGTTTTGTTCAAGAAGAGAACATACAAAGTTTTGACCCAACGGTGGGCTTCCACACGAGCGCAATAAAACTAATCTCCGCTTTGGTGAACGGAGAGTCTACTAAGAACGTGGCCGTGGTTGATAAAAATTGCAGGTTCGAATGCGCCAATATCACACCCCCCATGGAGGGTACATATCTTAAACAATGCAGCATTAAGACAATCAATCGTTACGGGTTGATTTAACAAGCAGTACGAACCTCATAATCATGCTATCCAACATTTCCAGGGCGGCCTGCCTTGGCCGTCCTGGGCCACTGTATAGAGGAGGGATAGTAATCGTCATCTGAGCATTAACATTCGAGAATTCCTCCTTTCCTGTTTCTGATACAACTGTAGTCGAGTGCCCTTTACGACTCTCTCTCGTTTTTGCTTTCTTTGCTTTCTTTGCCGATGGCTGACCAGCTTCTTCTAGCTCTGGTCTTTGCTTTCTCTTGTGACCCTTGCTATCCATAGGTCTATACAGAATGAAGATGATTCTGTAGCGAAGGGGTGAAGTCTGGAGGAATCAGGTTGGTGGTCGAAAATATTCCTTGACCTCCAACTACTGCAAACCTCAGAGATACCTCAGCAGCCATTTTAAAATAAGAAAGTGCAAATATCCTTGGTATCCAGTTGAAGGTTTTTAGAAAGGTCCTGGTCATCTATGGTGCGTGCTGCCAATTGGGATTTCTGGCGAGTTTGGCATCAGGCTGAATTTACTCCTGTGACAGTCTTTACCAAAACTCATCGTTCAAATCACCATAATAGGTGGCCGAATATTTGGAAAAGCTTTATATGAAGCCGGCAGACAAGCTTACAAGAGTACGTACACAATGCCGAACTCGCAAAAGTTAGCAAGCTAAATTTAATTAGATGCTCAACACAGACCGATTCTGGCAGCTGTATGTACTGTATAAGCTGAACGCACCTAAAGGCTCATTCCTCTTCTTTCAATCACTCTAGGGCGGTGATGCTGTTGGAGTGCAAAATGCCACCTCTATGTCAATCACTGATAAATTGACACGAGAACACAAAATGACCGTTGATGAGGCACGTCTAATTCTGAATATAGGTAAAGAGGAAGGAATTGAAGCAATGATGAAGGTGAGGGTGCTAGATATATAATCTCACTGTGACTTTGCTCAACCCAATGGTCTTTCTCTTCTAGCAATTCGACCACTTGTTCAAAGCAAATACGCCGAAGCCACCTCCCGAAGGGATATCACCAGCTGCTGCTGCCAAACTTCCTCAGCCACACACAAGTCTATATCTACTTGCAAAGGTCGTTCGTGCTAGAGAAAGGTTAGAAGCAGAGGTAGTTGGTCTTGCCAAAGAGCAAATAATAGGCAAGGAGGCGGCCAATGCAGCTGCAAAGGAGCCCCCACCTCCACCTCCATCGTAATTTCTCCCCACTTACTTCGGGTCTTTCCTTGATTCGGTCGTGCTCAGGACGGTCTCGTTTGATTTATCGCTGTATCACTATCATACCGTACTACATCACTACTTCTATTACTACACATTCCCTCTCGTCCATTAGTGGTGGAAATAACCAAATTCTAAGCAAACACCTCGGAGAAAAGCAAGTTGGTCGCGCCGACCTTGTAGTCATTGTCAGCCACACTCAATCTCCGCCACTTTGATCGAGTCAGCTTTCAGAGAAACTTGAATTTAATCACATCGCCTGATGTCGTTTCCTGATCACGATAGTTAGTAAATCTTTCCCTTTTGCTGAAGGATTGGACTGATATTTCCACCAGTTACCACGAAATTCGATTTTCCGGCGGAAGAACTAAAAGTCATCCAGTTCTGGCGGGAGATCGACGCGTTTCGAACGTCTATCAAATTGAGGGAAGGTTGTCCAGAATTTTCCTTTTATGATGGTCCTCCATTCGCCACTGGACGTCCCCATTATGGCCATCTGTTAGCGGGAACGGTCAAGGTCAGTGAAGGTCACTATACAGATCGCTTGGTGCTCATACTCCGTCAAATGATTGAATTTGGCGAGTAGGATATCGTTACTCGACATGCTAGCTCAAGTGGCTTCCATGTCGAGCGGCGATTCGGATGGGATACTCATGGTCTTCCGGTTGAGCACGAGATCGACAAGAAACTCAACATTAAATCAAAGGATGATGTGATGGCAATGGGTATCGATAAATACAATGCAGAGTGCAGGGCTATTGTAATGCGATACTCGGAGGATTGGAGGGCCACAGTAGAACGCATCGGACGGTGGATCGACTTTGATAACGATTATAAAACATTAAACCTATCCTACATGGAGAGTGTATGGTGGGTATTCTCTCAGATGCATCAGAAGGATCTCGTCTATCGTGGGTTGCGCGTAATGCCCTACTCGACCGGGTGCACTACCCCTTTGTCGAACTTCGAAGCTGGATTGGCGTATAAGGATGTGAAAGATCCTGCTGGTGAGTTTATTTAGGTGACCGACCGACCAAACTGAAGCAACATGCAAAGTTACTGTGGGATTTCCTCTGGTCGACGATCCCAAAACTATGCTACTGGCTTGGACTACGACACCATGGACACTACCATCTAACCTAGGTCTCTGTGTTCACCCCGACTTCGAGTACATCAAAATTCATGATCCGGCACGCGACCTCAATTTCATCCTCTACAAAGATCTTTTAAACGCTGTCTACTCGGCGAAGGAGTTGAAGCAGCCACCTTTCAAGATTGTTGGCTCTTATAAGGGGTCAGATATGAAAGGATGGCGCTACATTCCATTGTTTGATTACTTTACCGAGCAATACGAAGACAGGGCTTACAAAGTCCTCAATGATACCTATGTGACAAAGGACAGCGGTACAGGGATTGTCCACCAGGCGCCGGCATTTGGTGAGGACGACCATCGCATTGGCCTGGCGAACGGGGTGTTCCAACGCGACGAGATGCCACCATGTCCCCTCAACGAAGTTGGGATCTTCACGAAGGAAGTTCCCGATTTCGCTGGGATGTATTTCAAGGTATAATTGTCCTCCACATATTGAATACTCTTATCAACCCTTCTTACAGGATGCGGACAAGGAAATTATCAAGGCTATCAAGGCCAAAGGACGGCTCATCGCGCAAAATGTATTCTTGCATAGCTATCCTTTCTGCTGGCGATCCGATACCCCTCTTATCTACCGCGCCATCCCAGCTTGGTTTGTCAAAGTACAGGATTTCCGAGCAGAGCTCATAACCGCAAACCAAGCGACACGATGGTGACTAGGCCCTCTTTCGGCGTATTTGGGTCACTCACCACTCTTTATAGGGTCCCTCAATCGGTAGGCGACAATCGGTTCGGAAACTGGTTGGAAAGCGCAAAGGACTGGAACATCTCGCGAAATCGCTACTGGGGTACGCCACTCCCCTTATGGGTGAGCGACGATCTAGAAGAGGTATAGAGCCAATCTTGGGCATATTATTCAATTCTAATATATCCACTAGCGGGTGTGCGTTGGCTCTGTAGAAGAACTAGAAAGACTTTCAGGCGTTACAGGTATCACAGACCTGCATCGTGAAAGTATTGACCAAATCACTATTCCATCTCAAACTGGAAAGGGGGTATTGAAGCGAGTAGATGAGGTCTTTGACTGCTGGTTCGAGTCCGGAAGGTGCGATAGTTCATATGGGTGTATCGAAAGGGCTAACGGTTTGTCTAGCATGCCTTTTGCACAAGACCATTACCCATTCGAGAACGAAGAGAGGTTCAAGAAAGCATGGCCGGCGGATTTCGTGTCGGAAGGCATCGACCAAACTCGTGGCTGGTTCTACACCATGCTTGTGGTGTCTACTTTGCTATATGGTAAGGCTCCCTGGAAGAACCTCATTGTCACTGGGTTGGTACTCGCTCATGACGGCAAGAAAATGAGTAAGAGCCTTCGCAACTACCCCGATCCAAATCAAATCATCGACCAATATGGGGCGGATGCTACGAGGTGAGAATAGCTCCAAATTCCTCCCGTCTGTTCTAAACAATTCCTCAGAATTTTCCTTGTCAATTCTCCTATCGTACGTGCAGAGAATCTCAGATTTAGGGAGGAAGGGGTCAAGGAAGTAGTGGCTCGAGTCCTCCTTCCTTGGGTGAACTCTTTTCGGTTCTTCCTCGGTCAAACTGCGTTACTGGAAAGAGACACGGGAATCAAGTTCATGTATAATGAGCACGCTTCTGTTTCATCCAACATCATGGACCGTTGGGTACTCGCGAGGTGTCAATCTCTTATCAAACTTGTCCGTGAGGAAATGGCAGGTACGAATTTGAATCCAAACATTGCAATGATGATAAGCTCATATTCACCAGCGTACCGACTCTATACTGTGATCCCTCGTCTATTACTCCTTATTGACGAGCTAACGAACTGGTATATCCGCTTTAACCGTGCAAGATTAAAAGGAGAAGGGGGGGCAGAGGATACTGTGGCAGCGCTGAACACCCTTTTCGAAACTCTCTTTACATTGTGCAAAACAATGGTTCGTTTATGAGAAATGGAGGAGGCATTTCACTTACTGTTATCCAGTCCTCCTTTACGCCGTTTATCACAGAAAGTCTGTATCAAACACTCAGAAAGTTCCTACCACAGAGTGAAAAGGACAACCGATCCGTACACTTCTTGGATTTCCCAACAGTGCGAGAGGAATATTTCAACCCTGATATTGAGCGACAGGTCAAGCGAATGCAAACGATTATCGAATTGACAAGGACGCTTCGAGAAAAGCATCAACCATCGCTTAAGGTCGGTTCACCACTGGCTCCTAAAGGACATTGCTCACATTCGTTCACAGGTCCCCTTGAAAGAACTCGTTATTTTCCATCCAGACGAAAGCTTTTTCGGCGATATCAAACCCTTACAGTCATATCTCGCTAGTGAACTCAATGTTCGCGAGGTTGTTTTCACAACAGACGAGCAAAGAACTTGTGTCAAGTACACTGCAACGGCAGATTGGCCTACATTGGGCAAGAAACTCCGCAAGGATATTGGAAAAGTCAAAGCAGGCCTGCCTAAACTGACGTCCGAAGAGGTGAAGGCATATGCAGAAAAAGGAGAGGTTACTGTGGATGGCATTCTCCTCTCCAAAGGAGATTTGGTTGTGAACCGTGTTGTGGAGTTGCCCGAGGACGGGAGCTTTGCCTCAAACACAGATAGCGACGTAGTGGTACTCTTGGACATCAGGACATACCCAGATTTGGAAGCTGAAGGGTTGGCAAGGGAATTCATCAATCGGGTACAACGCCTGCGGAAGGAGGCGGGACTACAAGCAACCGATGATGTGGACGTGTTCTATCAATTTGAAGATGGTACAGGGATTGAAATCCTTGCTGCCATCATAAAACATGCCGAAACTATTACCAAGGCAGTGAGGTGCGCGCCTGCTGATGTCCAGAAGAGGCCACCAAATGCGGTAGTTTTGATTGAACGGAGGCAAGAGGTCGGCGAAACGGGCTTCCACCTCTCCCTTACCAGACGGTAATTCTTGTAGTTGGACGTAGGCCGTAACAAGTGTTGCAGTTCCTTGGCAATAAAGATAGATCGAATACCTTATTTCTTACTTGTTCCAAAACCGCCGAAACCCATCATGGCGGCAATGTCGTCTTGTGCTTTCATATCAACGTCCTCATTGACAGAGGCAATCATAGTCATACGCTGAGCCTCCTTTTGGGCTTTCTTTTGTGCCCTCCGTTCAGCCCTGAGTTGATCCTCTCTCTCTTTGATCTCGGCAAGCCGTCTATCGAAGTCGAAGGTCTTGGCCGTCTGACTTTCCTTGGTTTGTTCACGTAAAGCAGCTATTTTCTCACGAACTTGCTCCACGGTAGATCGTTCTACTTGGGTACTTTGACCGATCATTCGTAAGTCTGAGTAATGTCAGAGCAGGCCGAGGTGAAAAAGGAGAAGGATCATACGGCTTCGACTATTGAGATGATCGAGATAACTATTGCTGTCCTTGTGGAGTCGTCGGCAGACCTCACAGTAGAAACCCGGTTGGCCAGGTCCACGTCCTGTTGCATTTGTGACAACCATGGTCTTTCCCAAGTTTTTATCAAGCTCCAACGATCCTTCTCGTTGCTTTAGCGCCTGGGTTGGCTTTGGCATGTCCTTTGCCGGATTTTTTCTAGGTTTCTTGCCTGTGTAGAATTAGATATACCACAATTAAATCAACACGCGATGTCTCTAACCTTTACGCATTAGTTCTTCGTTCTTCTTCATGCGGTCTCTCTCCTCCTCATCCTTGTCCTTTGCCTTTTGTCGCCACTCTTCCTTGTCCCAGGTTTTACGTTCCTTTTTTGTTTTCTGTGGATGCTTTTAGTCTCACAATCCAGCTTTCCGTGGTATAGCGTACTTCATCCGGTTCGGCCATATTGAAGTAAGGTCCAACTCCTGGCAGTTTAAGAGAGCCAACAAATTCTTGACCTTCGCCACCTCAATCTGGACACAGCCGACAGGGCTCCAGCAAAAGCCAGAACATCATATAGGGTCTATATGCTGCGTGATTGTTAAACAATTTGTGCGCATATACTTGTCATGACGTGTCACAGCTCACCAATTCTTCAGTAGTCCTCAGCCTCCAACCCTTCATGAGCATCATATGGACATCGACACAGGTGCTCCTATAGATACAAACTCGCATTTTTCCGTCATCTTTCCCCTTCCCTACCGCTGTCTCTTCCTTGTCGGAGTTGGCATTCTTGGTTGGGCGACGAACCTTCAAGGGCTATACTTTCTTGGAGTCGACACCGGATATGCCTTGGATTTGAAGCGTTCAACTGGATCAGACATAGGTCTGGAGACACACGCAACCCATAATGTCCCCAGCTACCTACATCCAGCTACCCTGCATAAACCAATCTACCGCATATTCGCGGTGTACTCCATATTCACCTTCTTTAGTTGGGTTTTCTTTCGGTTCATGTCCGCCGGGTCCGCTGCCACTATCGATTCCTCTAAATTCATACCGTCTTTAACAATTATTGTGATCTTATTGGCACTCATTTCGCCTTGGCCGCTCTTTCATAGACACGATCGAATGACGTTCCTACGGTAAGTACTGAATACTATCTTTTGTGAAATCTACTGACGCTGTTATAGAGCATCTCTTCGATGCCTTGTCCCCTCCTTGACCCAGCCTATCTACTTCTGCGACATTATTCTCGCAGATATATTTACGTCATTCGCCAAAGTTATTGGGGACTTTTGGCTTGCTGCGATAATACTTTTTTCCCGCAGTCATCTTTGGCAACTACCAGCCGAAGAAGGGCTCGTACAATGGGTGACACCATGTCTGATGAGGTGAGGAGATGCACCCTAACTCAAACTCGTCGGCTGATTGGTACTCAGCCTTCCTTATACGATTCGACTGCGTCAATGTCTCGCGGAATATGTTACTACAAAGTCTCGTCGATCCCTTTGGAATGCTCTCAAGTATTCGACAGCCTTTCCAGTGATATTTTTATCTGCTGCTCAGAGATCGTCACCTGTGGAGGCGTCAGCGTCTCCCAAAGAACATCCCCTGTTCAAGATTTGGTACGCCTCCATGTATAGCCGATAATTATGGCCTCTAACCTACCCCAGGGTTCTTTCTGTACTTATAAACTCAGTCTATTCCTTCTGGTGGGATGTGACGAACGATTGGGGTTTGAGTCTCCTTAAACCTTCGTCCACAAACCTCAAGCGGAAGCGCTCAATGCCAAACATTCCTGCGAACTCCCATAGACTACTGGCAGCTCCCTCTACCTCAGAGGGCATAAAATTGCCGCCTTCACCTTCGCCAACGGACTTTGATCCCAGCGAACGCCAATTTGCGGGCCTACGACCCAAACTCTTCTTCAATGATCCCATGATCTATTACATGGCAATCTTCATCAACTTTATTCTGCGGTTCACGTGGTCGTTGAAGTTATCCTCACATTTGCATCACATCGCCGACTTAGAAGCGGGTGTGTTCATCATAGAGGCATTAGAAGTCCTGAGACGGTGGATCTGGGTATTTATACGAGTCGAGTGGGAGATTATCAAGCTGGGTGGAAGCAGGGAAGCCGCCAATCCAGAGGAATTCGAATTTTTGATGAGAGAGGGCACAGAGACGGAGCATTCTGATATTTCCACATAGGATTATTAGTTACGTAACGATATTGAACATGTTTTCTCTGCATTACAGAACTCTTTAATGGGCCAGTTTTGCAAGTACGTCGTTTGAGGCAATCTGAAATTCATCGGTGTTCGTCGACATGAGTACCCCATGTTGCTTGATTAACTTTCCTTGGGACCGCACGACGGCTTTCATACGCTTCTCCGTTTTGGAAACATCGCGGTCATCTTCACTGCTGTCTATATGCAGCTGCTTGACTCCTTCTGTGCCTCGTTTCCTTCTCGTTTTGGATATCTTCGGGTCGGTCTTTTTGGGGCCAATGGCCGAGGGAGTGTCTCTGAGACCAAATGCCTTTGCAAGGTGTCCTGAATGAAGATTTTTGACATGGAATATGTGCTTCTCGTCCGATGGGTGAGTCGCATAAGCACGAAGGTATGATTTAAAACCACTACGTGCCAGTTCTGTGTTCTAAAACCAAAGTAAGCCAGAGGAATAGGATCAAGTGACCAAACAGGAGGGAAGCGTACAGCACTCGACTTCAAGACCCATCGTTCAAACGCCAGCTGCACCTCTGTCGCTCGGTCTTCGTATTCGGTACCTTTCCCTCCAAAACCTTGACGCAATACTGTGGAATAGCCAACTGCATTGAGCTTCTGGGGAGTCCCTTCTTCCGATTTGCCTTTCCCCATACGCTCTTCCACCCAGGGAACCCACTCAGTTTCGCTCGGGCATACGAAACTCCAGGCCTCTCCACCTTTCCCTGCACGCGCTGTCCGTCCAACACGATGGACATATTCCGTAGCCCCTCCTTCAGTTGGTAGGTCGTATTGGACTACCGCTCGAACTTGGGGAAGGTCCAATCCACGGGAGGCAACTGATGTACATAGAAGGATAGTGGGCGGTTCGGAGGCATCGGCTTTGTCCTTATTCGATTTACTGACCTGGAGAGAGAACCCTTTAAGCGAAGAAAGCCGTTCAGAAAGGGGCATCGAGCCGTGCAGTCGGTATATCAAAGCACCAGGCAAGAGAGGTGACTGGGCGACCACTTCCGAAGAAGTGGTTTTCCCATTGTCTGCAACGTCCATGGATGTACTTCCCAGTAGATTCCAATGAAAATCAACCGAGTCGGTACAGCTCAGGAACACGATGATTTTTGCAGCTGATCCCCGTCGCTTGCTACCTTCATGAAGAAGCGACCTGAGTAGAGCAACGAGTGTAACCAGACGTAACTTGAGTGGCGTGACAATGTATTTTTGGTTGAGCTGCGAAGGAGGGGCGAACTTTTCCGACTGGTTGTCTTGTCGTGGGGTCTCATTTTCGATAGCCGCACTACCGTCTACAACGCCCTTGATCACGACTGGATCCCTCAGGGCTGTTCCAGCAAGCTTTTGTACATCCTCTCGGATGGTCGCAGAACACAAGATTGTGCGTCTCTCCCTCCATTCCCATCCGCCGATATCCGATCCTTGGTTTTGTTTTATGGCCTTTGTCGCGAGCTTCTTGCGACCATCCAATCCTCGCAGGATACCTTGTATCGTCTCCTCGAATCCTAGCTCCAGAAGCCGATCAGCTTCGTCTAAAACCAGCCATCGGCATTTTCCGACATTGAAAGCAGTACTATTTTGTAGATGATCCAGCAGCCTTCCTGGGGTGGCTACCAGAATCGGCAAGCCTTTTCGTAGACGGGCTTTTTCGTGAGTTCGGGTAGCACCACCAGTGAACAACCCAGAGACAAGCCACCTCGTCATACGTGATTCGATGGCATCATCTGAGACCTCGGCTGTTTCCCTCAGGCGCATCTTCAATAACTCCTCGAGGACATCCGAGATCTGCTTCGCCAACTCTCTTGTGGGTGCTATAATGATAGCCAGAGTCCCCACCGAGCGGTCAATGTAGGAAAGGGAGCTAAGTGGAAGGAGGTCTTGAATTATGGGAAGGAGGAAAGCGAGTGTTTTGCCGGACCCGGTTTGTGATTGCAAGAATACATCTCTTGGCAGTGTAGTCTCGTCATATGACTGAAGAAGATAGGGAAGTGCCGCTCTTTGTATTAACGTAGGTTTTTGTATCCCCATTTTCCCGCGCAAGTGGTTTATCAGGAGCTTGTTCAATCCTAATTCTTGAAAGGTGGAGGCATCGGTGAGAGGCGCATTACTGGGGAGTCCCGGAGACTTTTCTGGTTTCTCGTCCAATGTTAGGTTTGTTAACGAGGGATTTGATGTGAATAGGGAGGAGACGATGTTTCGGCTTGGCTTTTGGGAAGGAGTGGTAGTCTTTCCACCTGAGACGGGCTGATTATCTATCTTTCTTCTCTTTTTTCCTTGTTCTTTGGCACTATTTGCGATAGATTCTGGTCTTTTTCGCTTTCCTACCGACTTTGAGGGGTTCCTGTAGAGTTCAAATCACCAGTGGCAGACAGGATGATTGCACTGCTTACTCTTTCGTAGTCTTTTGTGTAATAGAGTGGTCATCATTGGTATCGTAGGCGATATTCATGACAAAGTCTGCCATTTTACAAGAGTGGCAGGGTGCTACTCTTTATCAGTTTGGTCCTCAACCACATCCGAGATAGCTTCTGTTACAAGTGGCCATATTATATTCTACTATTTTTCATTCATAATCTGTTCAAGGAATTATCGAGTTTCGCTACCTAGATAGCGATTTGGAGTGTCGGAGCGCTCCTTATCGGACTCGGAAAAAAAAAAAGCTCGAATGACGTAGCCAGTAAAGACCTCCGTTCTTATTTAAAACTGCGCTCCTAGATGTCCCCTTCGTCTTCCTACCTTCGACCTCTTATCCATCGTTGATTTAATGGCTACTGAAGGGAACGCCGAGGGAACAGGTCGGAAACGAGACGACAACTTTACTATGGCAAGTCCTTTCGGTCCTCATCTCAACGAGAGCTTAATCTTTCTTGCCACCCTCACGTCAGCTTCAAGCCTTCGAGTGGTATACAGAGGGTGGTGGCAAACACTGGAGCAAGCTTGCGAAGCTTGCCCCAGAGCTTGGATCGACCGGGTTCACAGCTTTCTGGATTCCGCGTACGCACAGATCATTCCTCTCCTTGAGCACTCCCACTCAACCTCTCCTAGCTCCGACCAAAGCTGCCGGACCTTCATCAGTAGGATACGACATTTACGATCTCTGGGACCTCGGAGAATTTGATCAGAAAGATGGTAACGCAACAAAGTATGGAACCAAAAAAGAACTGCAGGAAATGGTCGAGGCTGCAAAGCAAAATAGAATCGTCGTCTATGTCGATGCCGTGTTGAATCACAAGTTCGGAGCCGACTCTACAGAGGAATTTGACGTGAATAGCTTTGTTGTTGTGTCTACTGCTTGAGCTTACTTGTCATTGCTCCAACGAAGGCTACCGAAGTGGATTACAACGATAGAACCAAGGACATCAGTGACCATCACCCGATTAAGGTATCGCCATCTCCACAGTCTTTGAGAAACTCTTCTCAATTCTTACCGCACCAGGGCTGGACTGGGTTCTCATTTCCAGGTCGTGACGGAAAGGTAGTTAAGCTTTGTCCACGACGACCCGATACTCACATTTCTCAATAGTATAGTCAGATGAAGTGGTGCTTCAACCATTTCACGGGAGTGGACTATGATGACAAGACCAAGAAGAACCAAATTTTCCGTATTCAAGGTGATGGAAAATGCTGGGCGACTGGCGTTGACAAAGAAAATATGAATTATGACTATCTTATGGGAGCGGATATCGATCACAAGTGAGTCATTTATCAGAGGGGTCACCCCTCCTAACTTTTGTAGACATCCAGACGTGGAAAAAGACTTACTTGAGTGGGGCTCCTGGATCATTAAAGAGGTGTGCTGTCTCCCTTCTGACTCGTAATCGTTCTTATCTCCCCAAGATTGGCTGCAGTGGCTTCCGTTTCGATGCTATCAAACACATTGATAGGGAATTTATTGGGAAATTCGTTCAGCACGTCCGTGCGTCATCTGGACGTCTGAAAATGTTCGCGGTTGGGGAATACTGGAAGGATTCTCTCGACGATTTAGATACATATCTAACCAACCTCGGCTATCAGTTCTCTGTATTCGACACCCCTCTCCATTACAACTTCAAAGCGGCTGGCGAGGCGGGAAACTCTTATGATATGCGGCAGATATTCGATGGAACCGTGGTACAGAAGAGGCCCATAGATGCTGTAACCCTGGTCGACAATCACGACACGCAGGTTGGGCAAGCTTTGGAGAGCTGTGTGCCATCGTGGTTCAAACCACTTGCCTATGCTCTGATTTTGCTTCGCCCTGACGGATATCCGTAAGTAATATTCTTGATCTATCCAAATCGTTGATCCGATCGAGTAACAGCTGCGTGTTTTGGGGGGATCTATACGGTTGTGAAGGGCCGGAGGGAAACCCTCAACCAGCCGTCCACCAGCTTGCTGATATTGTCCGTGCTCGCAAATTCTTTGCATATGGAGAGCTGCAGGAGTACTGGGACCATAACAATTGCATCGGGTACGTTGTTATAGTTTGTTGCGCGAATTACAACGGCTGAGTAGTACTCTAGATGGGTACGAATAGGAGATGAGTTCCATGACGGATGTATGGTCATTTTTCACAACGCATCATGCGAACGACTCATCCTTTATTCTAGGTGCTGTCGTCATCTGTAATGGTGATGACGAGGGGTAAGCCTTTCTGGCACCCGCTCCATACATACTTATTTTCTCCAGCTACAAGCGAATGTATATTGGAAACGAGCAAGCTGGGAAGGAGGGGAAAGAAGGGAACGTCTGGACCGACTGCTTGGGCTGGTATCAGGGCGAGACAACAATCGATGACGATGGTTGGGGTGAATTTAAATGTCCTGCACGGAGTATCAGTATTTGGACGAGGAATAATGCCCGAGGAAGGGAGGAATTTTGCAAGAGGACGGATTGAGTTTATGGTTTTGGTGACGGTTCCATATTATCAGATAAAATTATGGAATTAGACTAAGAAACAGTTCTGAATATTACAATTGACTGTGTAAGACTCGAATTAGAACTCAATGGCAGGGTATCTGTTTATACATCAACGTTCACATTCTTTGCAGTCTGCCACCACTAGCAATTCGTCTTGAGCCAGACTTCAATTTCGCAAAATTCTGGGAAAATGACCTTCAAGTAACCTCTATGCCTTGGTTAATCGCCAAACAGCCGTGAGCCTGTGCAGTTGGTTCACACTCGGGGGTCACCGCAAAAACTAGTCGTATATTCGACAGAACGGCAGTCAAGCTCAACTTCTGGTGGGAGACAAACGGTCTAATGCAGCTTTGAAAGGGCGTTCTCAGCATCGAACGACACAAGACAGCATATCGAGCAAAGCTAGTGGTAGGGGAGTGATGGCCGAGGAAATCTTTCAATATTCCGAAGAACCTTTGGTAAAGTTCCCTATCCATAATCTCTAGCAACCTCAGCACCTCCACCGTCGCCTACTTTCTTGGATTGGGACGCTTGGGAGAAGGCGCGGACCTCGGGTCCCGAATCATAGCATATCGCATCGTCCAATAATTGATTGTAGAAGCAAACTTTTAAAGTAGGATCGGTACGCTAGGGTCGGATCAGGCGTATTTCCTCAGAGATGCAGCTAACTACATCCCATAATAAAGAAAATTCAGTCAAACTTCCAATTAATGTTATATAATGTATCTCGTATTGGCGATGTACTTATAATATTGGTTTCACTCGTCGAGCAACTTGAGCTCTAACCACGACAATGGAATCCTCCCGAAAGCGTCCACACGAGACAGATGGCCCCGTTTCTATCAAGAAACGTGCGTTTGCTTCTTCAAACGATACTCCAGTAACGTCAGCACCTCCTGGTGGGGAGGCGGAGGATCCAGACCTCCAAGAACTCGAGGTAAGCTTCTACATCTATCTCGTTTATACGTTTATTACGAAGAAGATAGATAGAAACAATCATATTTCTTCCTTTTCTCTTTTTCCCCAATTTATTACGGCTCCAACTGTTGATTGTGACACATCCAAGTCTTTACTACAGTTTGGATCCTGTTTGCTGAAATGTTTTTATCTTGTTTGTAGTTATTCCGCAAAGAAGCAATTTATCGACGTATGTTGCATTACTCGCGGGAAGTGGAACGGTCACAGCAGCTGGTTGAAAAGTTGCAATCCAAGACATTGTCATATGAGGCGGCCCTGGTGGCAATTGAGACTTGCTGGGATCAGGTACGCAAATTCAAATAGAAAATACGCGTATGCTCGAAGGTCATAACGCTGATTTAATCCTTGCCTCGATAGTTACTGCAACAGATACAACTCCTCGTCAAGCCTGGCCAATTTGACGACACAGATGAGGAGTCTGGTTAGTGTTATTACATTGGAGGGAACCTCGGTTTTGCTTACCTACTTCACATTCAGCCCTATTTCGACTTACCGACTCATCGAACCCCGAAGGTCAGATAGGGAAAGCGTATACCGAAGCTTTAAGGAAGAAAGAGAGTCGTACTGTCGAAATTTTGCGATCTGTAGTGTCAGCTTCGCCTTCGTTTCCGTCTCCCAGTCTGCAAGACCTTCAGCGTACATGTCAAAGACTTCAATCTCAGGTGAGGGTCTTCTTCTCTACGTCAGATGTTATCCTCAATGCATCTCAGACCGTTAGCGTGCGTGGGGAGCTGGCATTAATGAAAACTAAGCTGGAAAATGCTACTGGGACCGTAGAGGCATATCGAGAACAATTATCTGTTGCTGAAAATCGTTACGAGAGGTTGAAAAGTCAAACTGTTCAGAAGACTGAGGCCAAAAAGTCGGCCGGAGACGAGACAAAGGATGACGGTCGATCCAAACAGAACGGGAACCACGTTATCGACGTTCAAACAGCTCCAGATCAAGCCTCTGTTCGTGACCCTCTTTGTCCATTGGACATATATTGACTAGCACCTAGATAATCAACGGACACGTCTCATCGACTGAAGTCACACAGTGGAAGGAGAGGGCGGAAGAGCGGCTAAAAGTAATTGAAAAACTGGAGGATGATCTCCTTCAGGTTAATCGGCTACTGCAGGATGCGCGGATGGAGGTTTGTCTCTGTTGTCTAAATATTTCATTAGACTTACCAGCCTTAGCTTCTTGCGCCCAGTGATCGATATCTACAATCTACACATCTCTTTAAGGTCCTTCAACTTACAATTGACACCCACAAGAAGGCAGAGGACGCTCTAAAATCAGAAGTGGCGGCACTTCGGGACTATATCACCAAGATGGAAGCAGAACGGAGCGAATACCAGACTCTAGTCCAGGTTTGTGCGTTCTTTATATGCCATGCTCGTCTCAACCATCCTGCCCCTTTAGAACGAGGCAAATGTCAAAGTCATAGACCTAAAGTCTCTTCTCGAGAAACGAGAGAATGACCTGACTCGACTACGTGAGAGTCGAGATGCCCTCAATGCTGAATTGCACGACCGAAGAACTCGAGATACAGATAGAGACGGATTAATCAATCAAGGAAAGATCTTGGCCAATGCTCGCGGGGTATGCTACTTATTTCACTTCGGAACCAGTCTAATATTCTTTAGGAACGCATTACAATCCTTCTTTCGGAGGTACAACGTTTAAAGACCAGGTTGGCAGCTCGGGGGGGTGAAGAGTCTCTTTTCACTTTCCTATTGGGTAAACCACAAGACGATTCGTACGCGAGAGCTCTCGAAGAACGTCTCGAGTATGTCCCTTTAAGGCTTTCCCCTGACTTATCTAATCGAATATAGTATGTTACAGCGAAGCAAAGATGCATTAGAGTCAACGCTCCAACAAATTAGCAAAGAGAATCCGGATATCGCATCTACCATTCTCTCTGAAGCTGAAGCCCGAGAGGCCTCCATGAAACTCCAAGCCCGATTAGACAAGCTCGAGGCGATTTACGGTGCCGCAGCTCTCGCTGGATCAACCCCCGAAATTCAACAACTGAGTGAACAGTTACAGCTGAAAGAAGAGGAGCTCCAAAAGTTACGGATGGAATTGAAAGCGAGCCTCGAGGTTAGAAGCATATTTTTTTATTTTTTTTATTTTGGATTTCAATGGCACTCACAATGATTTAGGAACCCACCACTTTTTACACCGAAATAGAGAGACTGTCTGCTCTCTGGGAAAATCTAGATAAACAACTCAAGAACAAGATCTTCGATTTATCCAATATGGAGGAGAAACTGACCAAGGCTGCGGCGGAGGTATGCTGGCGAACGTCTAATCCATCTTTGTTGGTTCATTGACGCCATAAATGTCAGAAATCCAAGGCAGATAACAAATACTTCGCTGCTATGCGAGAGCAGGATGCACTGAAAGGGGTTCGTAATAACCAAAGCCGCGAAATCTCCAAGCAGGGGAAGGTTATCGATAAACTTGCAGAAGCAGAGAAGTCCCTGACATCCCAATTGGTGAGTTAGTGTTTTTGACCCTGTTGTTGCGCTCATTGGCATCCAGACACAACTCGAGAAGGAGAACCAGCTTCAAGCAAAAGCGATCTCTGAAAGGGACTCTATGATAGCTCTTGCGCAGCTCCAGACTGAGCGAGAGCATGCCATTCTCGAACTGAGCAATAAGCGGGCTCAAGAGGTATGATCAGTCATTTATCCTTAGACTACTGCTTACTAAAACATCTTTTGTAGCTCCAGGACCAACTTTTAGATCGTGATACCCAATTATCAAAGCATCGTTCAGAAATCAATAGTCTTACGGAGAAGTGCAGCGAACTCCGCCGCGAAGCGAATACTAAAGTCGCAAAGGTTCGGACAGCAGGCACCACCCACAATGAAGACAACGAAACTACCACTGAACGTGACAATCTCTTGGTAAGTCCATGATACATAACGCCCTTACAAGAGTTCTAATAGATCTTTAGAAAATTCTCAAATGCTCAACCTGCAAAATTGAATTTCGCTCAAAAATACTAGTAAAATGCATGCATAGTGAGCTTTTTTGTCAAAGTAACTGTTTGATATTGTGACTGATGAGGCTCGACTCGTCTGCATTGCAGCATTTTGCAAGTCGTACGTAGTTTTCCCATGGATCCCTCGACAAAGAATGCTAACTGAGCGATAGATGTATTGATGCCCGACTTTCCACTCGTCAACGCAAGTGTCCGGCTTGCGGCTTAGCATTCGCTAATAGTGACGTTCATGATTTTTGGTTCCAGTAATCCTGTTGGCACTTTAGCCAAGTTAATATCCTCCCTACATTACCATCTGGATACATCGTGACACATCTGTATTCCGTCTATCGCATTGTCTATACCTTGTGATTACACTTTCTCTTATTCACACCATGTACCAGTACACATATTCGTAACCAAATAGAGGTTCAAATGTAGCGAATGGATGCAAAAAGTTGTCCGTCTAAGTAATGAAGCTAATACCCAAACCTGAGTTGATCACGGCTGAAGACAGGTGGTTTCCAAATAATTCTCTCCGGTTTGATTCTTTTGCGTTGCTTTGCTTTGGCACGCTTGTATTGTTCCATCGCCTGATCTGTGACACATAAAACATACTGCCCCTTGTAGTACTTGAACAAACCCAACTGCTGGCATCTAAAGAAGAAATCATCGGTGAGTACTGTACTGATCATAGGGAACGAGTGCGTCCACTTACGTCCACATGACATCGTTTTGTGTAATTGAGGTACGGTTGGCGATCTCCTCGATGCTGATGTCGTCGTGACAATCATTGAGAAGCTCGATGATGATCTCCATCCAGTACGCCTTATATCCAAGCAGCCCCAAGTCACTCAAGGGTTTTTCTGGACTCCCGAGCTTCATTTCCCTCTTCGAGAGTTCATACGAGAATTCGATTAAAAGCTTGCCGTATCCCTTTCGTTGGTGTTGGGGTAGTGTCAAGATACATGCGACGTTGTAGTTCTCCGCGGACTCTTTTTCTTTCGAAAAGTATCCGACAAGATGGCAGCCATGGACGTCGTTGGTGGTCTGCGGAAGAGGTCAACTCTTGTGATGCGAGACGACGGCGGCAGTCGGAATAAAGCGTACCATGACATAATACAAGAATGGTTGAACATCATAGTACAGTGTTTTGCTACCTCGGGTGTTAGTGGATGGCAGGTGAAAGATAAGGACGCTCCACATACTGATCCAGAAAGCATTTCGATAGCAAACTCAGGTTCCTACACCATGTATTCTGCCTCTTTCCATCAATTTCAAAGAACGAGATCTCTTCCCCCGATGTTTCGTCTTTGCTTCGATAGACTTCGTTTCCTGGTGGATGTCGAAGGGTACAAGATTTGAGGTGTCGGCCAAGCATAAACTGAGAGGGGAAATAACCGAGACAAAATTCGCAAAGAAAGATCACGTCGAGGTAGGCATATTCGACCGGATATGGACTGAAATACCATGCCTCGACTTCGTTCTTCCCAATCTGGATTCGATTCAAATTCTTCACTCGTTGGACCTCGTTGACGGATTGTGTCATCGAACCCGAATGTCGCAACTTTTCAATCTCCGTCTCTTTGCCCATATATGTCGGAGCGAACCTTGGATCCAGTGCAGCGGGTACCACACTCGATCCATCGTCGCTCTCTGCCCCATCCAATTCCATCCCATCACCCACACTTTCCGAAACAATAGACGCTCCATCGTCTTCCTCCATCGTGTCATCTGGATGTTCCTTTCTCTTTTGACCGATCCCAGACGGCGACGAAAGGGCTTGGGACGCAGAAGCAATCGTCGCCTTCTTCAACAACGAAACCGATCCGGCTCGTCCAAGTGGAGTCGCGGCTTTCGTGACGGCAGGATGGGTCAACGTAGGTGTAGCGGTTCCAGAGGCTGCAGGACTCCCAGCAGCTGTAGCCGTAGCTGTAGCCGTCGCTGCTGTTGTTGCCGTCCCAGGAGGCGCCTTTGGACGAGGCCACTCGAGATCTTTGGTGAGAACGACACGAGTAGCGGAAACCCATTCGTCTAACCGTTTGTTGAACAAGTGCCAATGGACGAAGAACTCGATCTGTTCCGTGACCGAATCGCCGGACCCGTTTGCGGTCTCCGGTGGATCGACCTCTGCCTTTGACGGGGTTGCTGATGCGTTTCGTGGAGACGGTTTCTGTCGGATCGACAGCACTTCAGCCAGTCGTTCCTCTTCTCCACCTCCAGGGATCGGTCTTCGCATCGTTACTTTACATCCTGCACGAATATCCTATGAGAAAAAAAAAAGGAGGCGTCAATAACCACCAAAAGTCAAAGTCAAGATATCCAAGTGGGAAGCGAGAGGGAGAATGCCAGTCTCCATTAAAGGAGACTGGTCCGGCATTGAATTGACGGAGTTACAAATCCAAAGAACAAAGCAAAAGGCGAAAGGCTCCTCAGAAAACTTGGGAAATTTGTCAAAGACGTACGGAGATTGTGTAAGTTCCTGGTGCAGATATAGGAGCGGGTAGTAGAGGGCCCTCTGGGACCGTATGAACCATCGTGGACGCCCGTGTTGACGCTGACTACGTGGTCCTTCTAAGGCAGGCCGGACCATATCGTTAGCATGCGAGAGATATCATTCGAGAATATTCACAGATTTACAGACCTATTGCGAATGCCTTGGGCAAATTGCAGAATTTCTGCTTGCTTTCGTAGGATTCCAGACTCCGCTCTGAATCTCGGCGCCTGAATTTGCCACTGTGCGGCCATTGCAGAGGCGAAAGCCCCTATGCTGATTCACAAACGAGCCTTTATTCCCGAAAAATCAGATTAGATATTAGAAAAAGAGTATATCAATGAGCCAAACTAACACCATTTCTAACGCTACACTGAAAAACAAAATAAGGAGAAAAGCACAGATAATCACCAGAACCATAGGAATAAGGGCATGATTGTATAAGAGAATGGCCGTGTATGAGAGGAACGAATATCGGATCAGTATGTGTCCAGTAGTATGGCTACCAGACGATGCATAGAGCTTGCGTGCAAATCAAGGGTGTAAACGGTATGATGGGATGTTATAGATAGAAAGACAGGGGTGAAGTGCGGAGAGATATAGGACAGGAGATGGTTGGAGGATGATAGAGATGTCCTTCCAGCGCGATTTTTCATCTTGAAGAGGGTAGCATGCCAATATGCCACCTTAGGATGACATCCAAGGAGCACCAATGTGGTTCAATGCATCGTTGGGTATAGGATGTACCGCACTGTCCGCTTCCTCAAGGTAGATAATCGCATCTAGGTTGATCAACGTAACCGACAGGCGACTATAGCTCTAGGTCGGCCGTAACCGCAGCTTTGATCTTTTCCTTCTCTCTCCATTGGACAGCCTTTTCGACCCAAGTGGCCATGTCTACGCCATCTGGTCCTCGTTCGGCGTCCTTGAGGAGGAAAGGATGTTCTAAAAGCTCGGCATACGTGGCTCTACGTGTCGGTTCCTTCATTAGACTACGAGCGAGGAATCGTCAGGATTTTGCGCATGATATAAACTGGCACTACGTGACTATATACGCACCATCTTGCAACAAAATCACAGGCTTCGTCACTGAATCCATCAGGAAGGGTAGGTGGGTCCCCCTGAACAATTGCCGTCAACTGGGCAAACACATTGGCATACGTCTCCGGTGGGTAGGGGTATGTGCCCATGGCGACCTCGATAATCGACAAGCCCAAGGACCAGACGTCAGAAGAGACGCTATAAGTCCCGACATTGTTGATTGATTCACCCTGGATGCGTTCGGGAGCCATATACGATTGGCAGCCAATATTCGTTTTCGCGAGCGATTTCTCCAACTGGCCGGACAC
>WSTL01000380.1:0-14317 GCA_019616975.1 Serendipita sp. 396
AATAAGCCAAAGGCCGCGGAAGTTCAGCGGTGCTCCCTCGCCCAGTCTCCAATATAGTCCAGCTGCCGACTCTGCGATGCGGATAAAGAGACCTGTCAATATATCCTCACTAGTGGTGTCTCGATTCTCACGCCAATAATCATGTATCCTATATCTACACGGACCAGGAAGAGGGGGGATCCTTCGTTATCTCACATAAAGTGCATTTATCGCAGAATGAATGAAGCGAAGGTATTAAGAGAAAAAATGATTGGTCTTTCTGAAACTGCCTGAACGTCTTAAGGCTGTTGTCTTCTACATGGGCAATGCGAGGCTAACCAGGTGGAGTGCGGCTTTACAACACAGAGAGGCTGGCTATCGATGACTCTCATCCTACAACGCAATTTAGATCTACAACGGGATTCGAACTGTAGGGCAACAAAGCGTTGACATCACTCCAAAATCTCGGAAGCGTTTGACTCTGCTCTGGCTGCCAAACTGGATCGTTCGTGCTAGATTCGGATTGATGAACAGGCTTCCATTCGTCACGAGAATTGGGTGGCAAGGCGACGCATAAGGTCGGCTTCTTGTCACCAACCGTTCATTTACGACGCATGATCAAACTCGCATCGAAGGTTGCCCTTCTCCTGACTGAGGATGGGCGTAATATGCCGATGAGGACTTGAAAAAAGAGGACCAGACTGCCTGTTGGCCCCACATAGTGGACTGCTGTGATCCAACATACCGCATTATATCTGCTTATTTCCTTCGATTTTGTTAGTAGACACTCGGTCAAACACTTTTTCGACTCATCCCAGTACGACTCCCTGTCAAATATAAAATGTCCCTCAAAGCCAGGTTTCGTAAAAAGCCCTTAGAACGTTCAAATCTTCCAGCAGTGTCATCGATGGTAACTCACCACGAACTGGTTGGCGCAGAACAAGGCGAGGTGTTCGGATCAGGGAGCTGGGAGGTGGACTTCTCCTTTTCTTTGCCGCAACTTTCTATGCATTGAATTTAATCCAGTATGGAGGTTTACAAGGTTAGATACCCGGATCATACTTTTGGAATTTACCCCCTTTATCTGACATATCAGCTCCATACAGGGCAAGATCATGGACATATTGTACCTTGACGTGATTACCGAGTAAGTAAGCTTAAGTCCTGCTCTATTCTCTTTCCAGGTACTGTCGAAAAGAGGGCTGGCATTTTGACAGGCTGCATAAGCGCGCTGGCTGCTTCATATGTATCTGAGCCTCCTCAAAATTTCTCGTCTTGGATTAGTTTTGTAACTTTCCTGGTTCAATACTAGCTGATCATATGACTAGGGGGCATGGAAGATAAAACCTCAGCGGGTTGTCGCCCGGTGGGTCTCCACTCTCGTCCTCCCAAGACAGCCAAGAGACTCCTACAAGTATGTGGAATTCGTTGCGCCACTTGTTCACTTCAGTGCTGATCCGGTATCTAAATATTCTAGGAATGGGTTTCAGGGACCCCTTTCGCCGCTTCGACGAGTACAAGTACAGACGGGAGAACCAGCATCTCTCCACACCTACCATCGAAAGAATGCTGCGACAGAAAACGGTGGAGCTCGCATCCAGCTCCTTTGGGAGGGGTGCCGGAATCGGAGGGGCGGCTTTCACTGGAGGTCTCTCCCTCCTGGGGACAGCCTACTCCGCACGCAAATACTCTGTAGTCGAACAACAAGTCGCGGTCCTCAAGTCTATTCTCATTGAACGTGGAGACGATATCCCACGGGAACGGAAACGCGATTTCGCAGTGGGAGCCGCCATTGGTGTCGTCGCGTTGGGTATCGCGGACGTAATCCCCCTTGCCGTTCACGATGCAGCCACGAGTGTCGCCGCCAATGCGACTGCTACCGCTGTAGCTACTCATGCTGCTCCTCATGTCGCGAGTGCAACTATAGCCCAACATGGTACGATCAAGGCATTCGAAGCAGGCGCAAAGGAGGTGGCAATGTCCCAACTCAATGCAGGCGCACATGCAGTCGGAATGCATACCTCCCATGCCGTTTCGGCTATGAATGTGGATCCAACACAGTATTCCGCCCATGCTTCTGCGTTCAACTATGGGGCCGAGGCCGCGATCAAAGCAGAGGGAAAGGCTGCCACTGAAGCTGCAAAAGCTGTTGCGAGCGCAGGAATATCCAGAGGTGCAGAGCGTATGTGGAAATAACAATAAGAAGACTTTGGAGAAGGAAATACGATAGCTTCCAAGCACTTTCCTTTTTGGGGTGAATTGTATTATAGCAATGAAACAGCCGCTAGAAGAATTAGAATTGCTTTGTACATCTTACTTATGTCTCTGTAAGACACAAGCGAGGAACGAGAAAGAAGGAAACCGGCCACATATCCCACTTGGGAGGAAGAGATGTGCAAGAGTGAGTCACTACTCTGCTGTTAGCTTATTCTGCGTGTGAATTCGGGATCATATTTGGAAAAGAAAGACAAACACGCAACGTTCTCTCGTAAGTACGTAAAAATTGAGCAGATGAGAATTGCGTGCCAGCGCTGGTTGCACCATCGCCTGATGTGACCGGGCGCCTCCAATGCTAGGGGTCCCACTTACAGTGCATTTTTGAGCCACCTAATTGTTAATCAGTCAAATGACTTCAGGATAGAAGGTGCTCGAGCATAATCACCCGCGAATCTCCTCTGAAGGACGAGCGGACAAGCAAGCAAGTATCCATAGCCTCAAATCCGAATACGGCGTCTAATTAGTAACCCAATTCTCCAAGTACGTTTCAAATAGCACTGTGCTGTCAGAACTTACTGTCATATGCACAAAGTCGTCTAATATTTGTTGCAAGTGGCAGGTTGATTATGATTACTCGTTTGTCAAATCGATTCAACAAGCCGTCAGTTACACGGATTATCAACGGCTCTACGGAAACAATGGAAGTAATTGGAGACGGCTGACATTGAGGTTGACGTGCCTCAGAACCGTAATTTACAACCAGTAGCCCATATCGAGGCGCACCGCGTACACTTTCTCAATAAATCCTGAGGCTTAGGGCCCTATAGTGCATACTCGTACTACAGTGGAACCACCACTTCTAACTGGCCACTCACCAAGTCTGAAAAATCGATGTAAGCATTCTGCATCCGTCGAAAGGATTCCACGTTTTGAGCCTACGGAGTTATCAGACGTAACATCACCATGGGATTCACGGATACTCTTTACTTCGACGAGCAAGCTTATATGGAGGAGCACCTCCAACTCCCGACTGCCGCCGTCACGCACCAGCTCCGGGTCAAGAATATGCAGCTAGCTTCGAGCACAGTGGGTGCTGGCGCTGGCGTTGGCCTTGCAGTCTTAACACTTGGCTTTTCTCTCGCGGGGGCGGCTTATGCAGCCCGACAGATTGTCGTCCTCCAGCAACAGATCGAGATCCTGAAGAGCATTCTCGCTCTGAGAGATGAGCCCACTATGCAGGATTATTGAACATGAAATAACTCGACCTTTTATGTTCAGCTCATCGGATACGACGCCAAGGACGGTGCGCAAGAACGGTAGATACGCGATTGGAATCTAGGGTCCGAGTGGGAGGATATGAGTATGAAGATGAGTGTGTAATTCGAGGGATGAAAGTTAGGTAGAGGCAATCTCTTTCAGCCAGGGTACGGATAGAGGGAGGTTTCATAGGAGTTTACGTATTCTTTGATCTGAAGGGCACTTTGTAAATTAAAATATCTGGGAATGCGAAAGCTCGGACTGGACCCTTTCGCTACGCATACTGAGGCGGTCCAATGCTGTAGAAATCTTCTACATCACTGTCCTATTCAAATCGTAGCTATGAGTAAAAGCAGTGTTGACATGGCCGTAGCGACCACTGGTGCTCATTTCTGGGGACCAGGAAGCTGTCATCATTGCCTTCGCCTGACCACGTAGCATATGGACCGACCTGTATATACATAAGATATGCATCACTGCTAACATGCTGCATTCGCCTGGCCCTATACTGCCAGCCTTGAGACTGTACCTCTCAATTCGTGCCGGAACCAGACACTCAATCGTCTCCTCCATCGACCAGGTTCGACCAAACGATGAATACAGTGATTTACATAGCTTACATAGGATGTAGACATAGAGGCTGTCAAAGGCGGTACAGCATCAGTAGCTCGTCATTCTCCGAGCTCCTTACCTTTCCATAAGTATTCGCCTTCCCCCTTTATAAAACGGTCGAGCGAAAATAATAGCCCCTATATCTTCATCTCGCTATCTTGTCATAATCTGGATCGAAGAAGACTCCATGCACGGAACAATAGCCGTAACAATTAAATTGGAGGTCAGTTATCCAGAAGATGTGGGTCGGTCGCCCAATCCAGGGAATAGAAAGGGACACAAGAATCAGGTGACTTCTTCTACCACAGTAGAGAGCCCGAATCAAGTTATCATCGATCAAATATTGGAGGAAGAACAGATTCCGACGAATAGGCTTGTCCCTTACTCTCCCCTCCAAACCGAAACCGAACCAGATTGGGTACTCATTCAAAAGAATTATATTATCCTTCATGGAATTCTTCAGCAGTACAAAGAAAAGAGGGAAATCTCACCACGCAATTTGGACCCTCCCATGGCTAATCGTGACAAAGCCTCCTGTTCCATGAGACCGATGGTAACTAGAGAGAACAGAAGTATGGAAGAGAAGCACCCTTTGTCCCAAACATTCAAGAACAATAATGTTCACCCGAGTGAGGCCTTTGGGCGGACCGAAGTGACTGAGGATCTGTGGTATTGGTCCTCTGAGATCTTAGAATGAGAGCCTAGCTTTGACGTTTACAATTTATTCCAGCTCTACACATACTTCTGTTTCCTGATGCTGTATTCTACTGCCCCTTACAGCGGAGCTTGGGGCAGTCCACAACCGGCTCATGGAAAGTTTATAGTATTTCAGATCATGTATACGTTATCGATGAACGTTCAAAATTTCTATCTATAAAAAGACTAAACTGTTGCAAAATCCCTCTAAACCATGAACCACCACCCAGCCAAGCTCAGAAACGGGCAGCACAAGTGTGCCGGTTGGTAGATGACACCCCTCATTTACAGTGAGAGCTCATTTCATGCAATCCAAGCGGCGTATCTTCTCAAACATAATACGGGGCCTAGGTATCTGGAATCAGGGAACTGGAACGTCTCGTTACTGGCAAACAAAGAGCGTAGCCTCTAGTAGTTACGCCATTTTAAGGTACTTTTCTACAGTCAGAATGGCCTTTCTTCTACTCATTACGTTGATTGCGCGGTGTCAGGCAGAGTATGGTTCACATATGTCAGGATCTCGCAGGTTTCCGGGGTGTAACTCACATTCAATCATTCTCCTTAGCTGTCTCCATTGCATAATGCACCATGTGTTGTGTCTCGAACTATCATTGGTGAGTAGACTACCCTTCCCTAACCTCCACAGCGGGCCCACTCTGAGTTCCACCGGCTTTACTCCTCAAAGGTTTGAAGGAACCCTGAACATATGAGATAGTATCCCTTCTATCATTTCCTGGCCCCAGAGGGAGGGCTTGACGCGAACGAGACTGTTAGTAGGTTTTTAAGGAGCCATGACGAATATATATATATAGAGGTGATATTTGTGATTTTACCGCTAAACTCCATCGAAAGAGAAGTTTTAACTTTGATCGATTCTCTCTTTGCAAGTGGCTTTTGCTGGCAGGTCGGCAGGGGCGGCTCGATCGAGCCCACTTTATTAGTCGCCCATATCACTTGGGCCCTACCACTTCCGTCGGCAGGTAAGTAAGATTCTCTACGACTCTTTATCCTAGGGCGGACCTCTTACCTTTCCCCTGACAGCTGACAGACTAGTCCAAAAGGATGGGATTTTTCGACACTCTCGGATTCGACGAGGGCAGATACCGAAGAGACCACAAAAACGAAGCTACTCCTGTCTTGTTGAAGAAACTTAAAGAGAAAAAAGGGCAAATCGGCAGGAGGGCGTTTGGTGTTGGTGCCGGCATTGGTGCAGCTGCATTTACGGGCGGGATCAGTCTTGTCGGAACGGCCTATTCCGCTCGCCAGATCTCCGTCATCGATCAACAATGCGATATCATCAAGGCTATCTTACGGGAGAGAGGATATTATGACGACTCGTCTAGCGATGAAGAAGGCGAGGACTCGGGTGAGGCTCACGAGGAAGGATACGACAAAGAGGAGTATACGTCAAAGTTGATCGATCGTTCGCGGAATGAGCTCCTCGAAATCATTCTTCCGTTGTTGAGCGAAAGATATACGTTGACCAGCGAGCTAGAGGACGAGAGTTTGAAATCCAAACAAAGGGAGAGGGTCGAGAGCAAATTAGAGGTAGTCAACTCCAAACTGGAACTCATAGTTCACTACTATGGGGACGACACGGATGTAGAAGCAAATCCGAAGCCGGAAAATGGACACCCATACCTGCTCAACACTACAAAATATCGAAACAGGGTCTGGGATATGAGTGACGACATTATCGAGCAAACCCTGAACGATTTGGTGGAAGAGGAGAGGATATTGACCGACGGGCTAGAGCCCTATCCCATCCTCCAGGCCGAAATCGAATCAGATTTGGCCGTCATTCGAAAGAAAAGGATCATCCTTTACGACGTACGCAAAAAGCGCAAGGAAAAGTCAAAAGTACCGCCACCCCTTCCAGCACGCAACTTTTGGTTCAATGACGAGAAGGTCTCCCTGGTAAAAGAAATAAAACATGAAGGATCAGAGACTATTACCGATGACCCATTTTCCTCCGAAACGTTGGAGGATGATGAGGTACATTCAAGCGGAAATTCTGGGCAGGCGACGGACGATCCGTACTACTGGTCTTCAGAGATTCTAGATTGACTCCACGAGATTCAGTTTCCACCATTTGTATCAAAAATCCATGTACATTTCTTAATCTCTCTGGGGTCTTTCGTCGAACACGTTGACTAGTATGGACTCTATGACCGCCCCAATGAATGGGCTGGCTGCCGTAAATGGCAAGTCCAGGGAGGGCCTTGCTCTCTTGTGACCCGTCAAATGTCAACTGGGTACTGTGATATTGTTGGCTGAACCCGTTCCAGATAGCTGGGTTCAATATAGCCCGATTGGTACGACAGGTCTACTGGTCAGCGTCTTCAGCTAGGCGCTAGGCACCGTCAGCACCTGGCTGCCACTCTTGAGTCCCCACCATTTGAGCTCATATAGGGCTTATATCGCTGTTATAACCAAGTATAAATATCCTAAATCCTTCTAAAGCTACCTGTTCGATCAGGAAGAACAAACAGCGACCAGGAAGGAAGCAAAGTAACCATGTCGTCGGTTTCCGAGACCTTCGAGTTTGACGAGGTCAAGTACCGCGCGGATCACAAGAACCTCCCTCTTCCGACCCTTCGAGCAAAACTCAAGGAGCTAGATGAATCGGAAACGAACCACAAAGTCGGGTTACGATCTAGTCTGATGGCTGTCGTCTTCACTGCTGGCGTTTCGCTTGTTGGGACGGCCTATACGGGTCGGCATCTCTACATCATCGACCAAAAGCAGAGGATTCTCAAGGAGATCCTACGTCAGCGGTCGGATGAGGAATCTGCCCCAGCGTCTACTAGGTCAAATACCATGTCTTCATGGTCCAAAAAATGGGAACAACATGTTGCTCGTCGGTCAACGGAAACAAGTAGCGATATGGATAGTACAAAGGCGAACAATTCCTCGGATTCAGACTCGAATCTAGGGAGCGAAGGTTCGAGTCGAGTGCTCTCGCCCGTAGCTCACAAAGTTGCGAATCCATTTAACCAATCTACCCTTAATACGATAACCTATTCCAAGAATCGTCCCATTCCATCACCCCACCCAGATCCCACACCTGCTCCTCTCCCTGCCCAACAGACAAACCCATTCTCAAACGTCGAATCGTCGACTCGCCAACAGTTTCGCAATGCCTCTATCAGTACTCTCTATGAAGAGCGAACAAAACTAGATAAAACAGTCAGTAACTTGACTACAAAGCTACAGGGACATTTGTCCTACCAAGAACGGCAAGACGCCGAGATGCGCGTATCCTCAGCGAAACGGCAGCTCAACACCATACATAAAATGATTGAAGAATCGCCGGAATTGGACGAGAGACAGTTTCGTCGCGATCTCCAAGACCTCCCGTTGTCTTCTCTTCAGGCGATGTTACATCGACTGGACGATCAGAGAGAGCGGTTAAAGGTTATGGGGCAGTTGCCTCTGCTGCCCGCTCAGCGCGAGGAGAACGAGCGAAAGATGTCGGCGGTGGGGAAGAAGCGGACCATAGTGAATCAGGCGATAAACGAGACGAGGGATCCTGAACTGAAGAAGGAGGGACCAGTTGATGTGGATGTACAACCACCCTTTGACGAGGACGTCTATCGGCAGCAGCTGCAGGGAGAGGGAAAGGCGACGCTCAATCGGAAGTACATAGCTTTACTGGAGGAGAAGGAACTGTTGAAGACACGTATGAAGGACACCCTGTCGCCCCAGAAACGACAGAGTTTCGAACGTCAATTGTCCGTCGTCGACAAGAAAAGGGCGATCCTACTCGCGACGATCAACCGAGAGGAAGATTTCGATGCAAAAAAATATCACACTGAAGTTCAGAAGCTGCCGCTGGCCGCTCTCCAGGCAGTCATGTCCACCTTGGAAGCGGAGCAGAAGAATATGAGAACGGAGATGTTATCGCTGGTCTCGTCCGTCGAGAAGAAGAAGAAAGAGGAAGAGATGACAGTCATTCGAAAGAAACGCAAAATAGTGGGAAAGCTCATTCAGCAACGATCGAACAAGGAAGGAGACAAGAACTCTTTGCATTATTCGCCATTAGACGAACCTAACGTCCACTTTGATGAAGAACACTATCGGTCTCAATTCGAGCACCAGTCACTGGTAAATCTATACGGAGAACAAGTGACACTGCTTCGAGAGAACACTCGTTTGATTCGAGAGAAGCAAACCAACATGTCCCCTGAAGAGGTAGTGGAAGAGCAGATCCTTCTTATAGGCAAGAAATATGCGGTGATCGATCTGTTGATACAGGAGGCGGAAGGACGGACATCTCACCCACAGAGCGACGATTTTGACGAAGAGACGTATCTTTTTCAACATCTGGGCCTATCCCTTGCTGCTCTGCAAAGGGTCGTGTCCGGTTTGGAAGGGGAACATGCGGTGTTGAGAAGGGAGGCACATTCGTTGATCTCGGCAGCCGAGAAGAAGAAAAGAGAGGACGAGATGAAGATTATCGAAATGAAGCACAAGGTGGTGGAAAGGCTCATTCGGCGAAAGTGGAATGAGGGAGAGATGAAGGTTTCTGATCCGGAACCACGAGTCGAGGTTGATACCTCTTTCAATGAGGAACACTATCGATCTCGGTTCAAGTACCAGCCGTTGGCAAACCTGGAGGGGGAGCGACGCTTGCTGCGTCTAGAGAACGCCCGATTAATTCAAGAGGTGCAAAGCAAATCGTCTCCTCAGCAGAGGGAAGCGACAGAAAAGCAGCTCTCCATCGTCGGCAAGAAACGCCTGATCGTGAATTCGCTTATACTAGAAGCAGAAGAGCGGGCAATCTACTCTCAGATGGACTCAAAGTCTTCAGCTAATCTATCGGACCAAAACCGGTCGGCGGCACCACCGCTGCTACTGGACACATCGGAGGAGATTGTGGACTTTGCGACGAGCTTGGAACCACCTGCTCTACATCCGATGAACATGGATGCCAAAACTGCCAAGGCGGACCTTTTGTCAACAGAGACGTTTGATGATGAAGTCTTTATCCCGACAAGACCTGATCCGAGCTCAGATGCGTTTTATTGGTCTTCAGAGATTCTCGATTGACGCTATACGATTTAGTTCTTACAGTTTGTATCAAATCTATGTACATTTCCTAATCTCTTGGGTCTTTTGTTGAATCTCAATTGCTAGTACGGACTTTATGACCGCCCCTATGAATGGGCTGGCTGCCGTAAACGGCAAGTCCAGACAGGGGCTTGCTCTGTCGTGAATTGTCAAAGGCCAACTGTGACGTTGCTCGCTGAACCCGGTCAAGATAGTTGGGCCCAATATAGCCCAATCGGTGCGGCGGGTCTGTGGGTCAGCGTCTTCAGATTGGCACTGCACTGGCGCACTTCACTACCCGCCACTTGAACCCATCCAGGATTTATGCCTCTGCAACAAACCAAGCAGAAATATCCTAAATTCTTCTAAAGCTACCTAGTGAACCAAGAAGAGACCAGTAGCAAAGACAAAAGGCAACCGTCATGTCGTCGTTCTCTTCCTCAACATCTCATTTCGACGCGCTCAAGTACCGCGTGGATCACCAGCACCTCGCTCTCTCGACTCTCCGAGTAAAACTCAGAGAACTAGAGGAATCAGAATCAGAATCGAACCGTAAAGTGGGATTACGCACCTTGGCTTCGTTCTTTGGGAAGGCCAGCAATACCAGTCGAAAGCCCTCCGTTCTAGACCAAAAGAAGAAGATTCTCAAGGAGATTTTACATCAGCGGTCAAACGAGGAATATACTTCCATGTTTAATACGTCGAATTCGACCTCTATGTCGTCCAACAAAAGAGGACAACAGCCTGCTCGACTTTCAAGATCTATCAGTAGCGATAGAGATAGTACAAAGGCGACCATCTGCTCGGATTCAAACTCGTATTTGGGGAACGAAGATTCGAGCCGAGCGCCCTCGCCCTCAACTCGCCAAACAACGAGTCCGCTTTACCAATCTAACCTGAATACGATAAACCATGCCCAAACTCATCTCAATCCATCGCTACAGCCAGATTCAACACCAGTTGCCTCGCCAGTCCGACACTCCATTCCTTTCTCGGATGTCGAATCATCCACTCGCCAACGGTTTCGCAATGCGTCCATCAATACGCTCTACGAAGAGCGAACGAGATTAAAGGAGACGATCAGCAGTCTGATTACAAAGATACAGGGGCAGTTATCCTATCTAGAACGACAAGACGCCGAGATGCGCGTATCCACAGCGAAACGGCAGCTCAACGCCATAGACAAGATGATCGAAGAGTCGCCAGAATTGGACGAGAGACAGTTTCGTAGCGACCTCCAAGAACTCCCGGTGCCTTCCCTTCAAGCTACGCTACGTCGACTGGACGAGCAAAGAGAGCGGTTAAGGGTGATGGGCCAGTTGCCTCTGTTGTCCGCTCAGCGTGAAGAGAACGAGCGAAAGATATCGGCGGTGAGGAAGAAGATGACCATAGTGAATCAAATTATAAACGAGGCGAGGGATCCTGAACGGAGGAAGGAGGAATCGGTTGGTGTGAAGAAGCAACTCGCCTTTGACGAGGACGAGTTTCGGCGGCAGTTGCGAGGAGAGGGGAGAGGGACGCTCGAGCAAATGTCTACAGATCTTTTGAAGGACAGGCAGCATTTGGTGGTGAGTATGAGCGAATCGTGGATGACACCCCAGAGACGACAAGGGTTGGAGTTTCGGTTATCTGTCGTCGATAAAAAGAGAGCGATTCTCCTCGAGATGATCAAACGGAAGGAAGATTTCGATGAAAAGAGCTATCGTGCTCAACTCTACAATCTACCGCCAACCGCTCTCCAAGCCGTTCTGTCCACTTTGCAAAGGGAGCAGACGAAGTTGAGAACGGAGATGATGTCGTGTTCGTCCGTCGAAAAGGAGAGGAAAGAAGAGGAAATGACGATCCTTCGCATCAAACGTAGAGTGGTGGAAGAGGTCATTCAACAACGATCGAACGAAGGAAAGGAACTGGAGTCTTCGACTGTGAGTTGGCGCGCGAACGAGATGAGTAGTCGAGAGCAGAGGAAGAAGGAATCGGTTGGTGAGAGTGTGAAACCAGCCTTTGATGCGGATGTGTATCAGGAGCAGATTAGAGAAAGGGGGAAGGTAGCGCGCGACCAGGAGCTGGCGAGTGTGTTGCGGGAAAGGAAGTCGGTGTTGGAGGGTATGAACGAAGTATGGCTAACGACCCGGAGACGACAGGACCTGGAGCTCCAATTGTCCATCGTCGACAAAAAATGGGCGATCCTTCTCGAGATGATCAATCGGGAGGAAGAATTCGACGAAATGAGCTATCGTGCTCAATTTCAGAATCTACCGTTCACCACTCTCCAGGCGGTTCTGTCCAACTTGCTAGAGGAGCAAAAGAAGTTGAGAACGAAGATGATGTCGTTGTTTTCGTCCGTCGAGAAGAGGAAGAAAGAGGAAGAGATGACGATTCTTCGAACGAAACGCAAGGTCGTGGAGGAGCTCATCCAACAACGATTGAATACGGGGGGAGCCAAGAAGAACGCTTCTTATTTCTCCTCTTTAGACGAAGAGCGCTATCGTTCTCAACTTCGGAACCTACCGCTGGCTGCTCTCCAGAGAGTTATGTCCGATTTGCAAGAGGAAGAGGCGAGGTTGAGAAAGGAGGCATATTCGACGATTTCGTCCTTTGAGAAGAAGAGAAGAGAGGAGGAGATAGCGGTTGTCCAAATGAAATGCAAGGTGGTGGAAGGGCTGATTCAGCGACTGTGGAACGAGGGAGCGACGAATGCCCCTGCACCCGAACCACTTGTCGAGGTAGATACTCCTTTCAACGAGGAGGACTATCAGTCTCAGTTTAGGAACGAGTCACTAGAGAACCTACAGAGAGAGCGCCACTCCTTACTTCAAGAGAACATCCGGCTGGTACAAGAGATGCAAGGCAGCTTGTCTCCTGAGCAACGGGGGGCGACAGAAAGGCAACTTTCTATCGTCGGCAAGAAACGCGTTATCGTGAACTCGCTGATGCACGAGGCAGAGGAGCGGGCGATCTACTCTCAGGTCACTTTGACCTCTTCAGCAAAGCCGCCAGTCCATCCATTTGACGAAAAGTGGTCTGCGGCACCGTCACCGTCGCTGCTACTGGACACATCGGAGGAGATTGTGGACGTTGTGACGAGCTTGAGACCGCTTGCTCCACATCCGATCAATATGGGTGGCAACGTTGCCAAGGCGGACCTGTTGTCAACAGAGACGTTTGATGATGGAGCGTTTAGCCCGACGAGACCTGATCCGACTACTACAGATGCATTCTACTGGTCTTCAGAGATCCTGGATTAGGTGAAGTTTGCCTCGTCTGACCCTTTCTAGTCATGTATATATGGCAGTTCATGGTGGCCCGTTGTGTTAAACCCTTGTAATAGTAGCAGAAAAAGAAAGGGGTATATACCCAAGAAGGCAGCCATTAGTCTCCTGCTCTTAGCCGACATCCGTATCAAGGCAACAAGCGGAGGGGGTCTCGAGACGACGAGCCTTGGTCCAGAAAGGGAAACAAAGCAGCGAGGCAGGGCCTGTTCTTTGTTGGGCGGCACTGGCGACGGGGGTCACCGCCATGAATTTGGCGAATCCCATTGCTTGGACCCGACCACCAACTCCCCTTTTTTGCCGTCGAACGGTCCACTCCTTTTCTCTTTTTCTAATTCTCCCTTTTTCTTTCTTCTTCTTTCTCTTCTCTCGTTCTCAGACTCGCCGGTCGAGAATCCACTAAATCACCCGCTTAACACTTGCTACACAAAAGGAGTTCCTTTGTACCAGAGGGCCAGACCCAAAGACCCCCCCGCCACACACACACTACTCTACTACAGAATCAATCAGACGCTTCGTAGGAGCGCATTCTTTCCACAGGAGGCAAGTAGCAGCAAGGGACGCAGGGAGTCGAACAGTAATCGAACAGGCAACCCGCCAAAGTCACTCTTTTTTACCTTAGAGACACAAAGCAACTCAAACACGAAATGGGAGTCTTCATCTGGAACCAATGGGGTCGATTTGTCGCAATCTTTGCTTGCGTCTGTACGTATATTCCCCCCCTCCGTCACCGTTGCCGGGGTTAGCCTTCCGTCCGTCTCACGAATGGGCTAACGCGTTGCCTTCCCCCTCTCTCTCTCTCTATCTCTAGATACACTCTGGGCAGGTCTATGGGGGATATTCTTCCGTAAATTCTTCTGGGATTTCCTCAATGGTAGACTCAGACTTGGCCCTAACGCTCGGAACGGGAGACCATGTGCGGACGCGAACCCATGCGGGATAATGTGAGTGGCTCTGTCTAATCTTCCACTTTCCTACTTTCTTTTTTTTCCAATCTTTTTCCTCTGGGAATTTTTGGGGACATTTTCACTGATGAGCTTTGTTTACATGGATATTACCACCCACCGCCCAACATCGCATTCCCGCTCTGCCCCCCGCGCTTATCTCCTGCGCGCCCACGGTTTCTCATATTCTCTGAATCGCCATGATTACCATCAATTCCAAAAATACGGCTTCGATGATGCTCCCAACTCGGCATGGAAATCGACAATGCGATGGGAATCCTCTGTGCCCAA
>WSTL01000381.1:0-14302 GCA_019616975.1 Serendipita sp. 396
CCACTGTATTTTTATTCCCCGCTTGCATACACTACTCATATTAATAGCATTTGGTTCGTTTATTTGCATAATATGTGCATTAACGATGGAGACGGGGTCTGACGCTGACCACATCTAACGGATAGTATTGACTCTTGCGAGGCATGCCTACAAGCTAAATCCCCAATTGTACAAAGGCAACCACAAAATTATTCGTATATCCCCTTCTTCTCGAAGCCTTTTCACCGAAAATTGAAGTGCCTCATGAATCGAAGAGGCTTGTATACAATCCAAATGAGTAGGTCGGGTACTAAGCTATAGAGGATACTAGTGTCGTAGATCGGCTATTTATGTGCCAACTAGATCCCTAAGTGTACAAAAGGTAACCAAGAAAGCATCTTTATATCTTTCTCTTCCTCTCGAAGCTTCTTCACCGAAAAATGAAGCGCCTCTGCCGCTTCTCTATTGTCCGGTCGTTCCCCATCCCGTAATAGACGAGCATAAAACTCATCTGCCACTTTGGGTGCAAGCGCATCCTCGATCGACCACATTGTCGCCACCACACTCTGATATCCTGCCAACGACATTCCTCCCGCAATATGTACAGCTTCCTCTGACAGTCCTTCGTCTCCCATCATTGTCTGACATGCCGACAGAAATGCAAACTCTGCGTGGGGGAGGTCGAGGCGTATGATCTCTTCCAGAGTGAGCTTTCCGCCATGCAGCAGAAGCGCACTCTTGATCGGGTTTTTCGGATTCTGGGTTCCATGGCATGCGAGGTGAAGCCAGTTACAGTCCCGCATCTCCTTCATCACGCGCTCCTTGGTTGCGTCGGCCTTGTGGAGGACAACATGGTCTCGATTCTGGAGACGACGTCGAATATACTCTAGTTCCTTTTCTGTATTAGGGATATAGGATGCTCCAGAGGATGGCTCGATTGCTGATAAATGCCGGAACGGTTTATGGAGAAGGGTGTCTGACTGTCCCAACAGGGCCGATATAGTAGGCACATAGGATGATATGGCATAGTCTTGGATATGTCCACCTGAGTTTCCGGTGTCATATACGCCAGCCGCATGGATCGGGAGGAAGGCGAGCGGGCCAGTGACACACCACCACATACGAGGAAGTGTATCTGGATTGGACTGAAGAGACTTCCCTCAGTATATTGGAATTTTTTTTTGAGAAATCTTACCTTGAACGCCAGTGAATCCAGAACCGGTTTCACCAGATGATCCCAAAGTTCGGCAAGTATCCTCTTGCACCCTTCATCTCCGCCTATTTCATCTCCCTCATCTCGGATGGCCCGTTGTCGAACCCCGCCTGACTTTAAAAGGTGCAGGAATTCTATTTGGAGTTCGGTGACCCTCTTGGACGTGAGATCCGGCAGTGGGACATGGATCACTTCGTTGACGCCGTACACGAGGGCCAGAGCGTCACAGCGTTTCTCGGAAACGTTTATTACAACGACAGGGCCATTTTTGGAAGCTTCGGCGAGACTGCTTAGCTTGAGGGGCTTAAGAAAGTCGTGAAATCCTGGTAAGGACCAAACCTTCTCGACAATTTCATCTCGCTCTTTTGCGAGCGCTCGGTATTGTCGACCTTCTTCCTCCGAAGATCGTCCATGTTTGCTCTGGGAATCTTCGTCTTGATTTCTTGGATGTAATAACGAGGAGATGCGTAAAAGACGATCAGCGAGGTCGGGTTCAACAGCACGAAGCCGATCAACTGGAGTCCGGAGCTGAAGTATTTGACTCCAGACGATTGAACGACCCTGCTCCAGCCATTCGAAAGCTTTGTCACACTCCCCGAGCGAAATTGCTATAGCGGCAACGTCTCGAACAATGGAGCCTATTTGAACGAGATGGTGGTGGCGATCCGAAATGGAAAGACCGAGCCAAGCTACGAGCGGTATAATGTTGATTGCACATCCGCAAGCAGCTAGCAAGGATGTGTGATTGAGAATGGCCGCCGCATCGATCCACTCTCTTGCAGCTATCAAACGAATAGAGGGAGGTCCAAGAGGAGATAACGAGGCGGTGGTGAGTTGAATTATACAGGCCTCAGCGTCATAGGAGTGATGGAAGCGTTGGAAGCGGTTAAGAAGAGAGATTCCGAGGTTGGTCAACCAACTGGGCTTGTCAGGATGACCATCTGGTGTGAGATTGACTGCCATTTGATGTCGGTCAATTGCGTTGTCGATATCATCAAGATTCCCGAGACGTTCGAACCGGATACCAAAGGAACATCCAAGGTTGCTCAATCGGTTGGGCTTGCTAGGATGTCCATCTGGAGTAAGTCCGACCGCCACTTGATGTTGTGCAATTGCGCAATTGAGATCATCTAGATTCCCAAGGCGTTGGAACCGGATAAGAAGGGAGCTTCCGATGTTACACAATCGACTAGGCTTGTCAGGGTGACCATCTGGAGTAAAATCGACTGCCGCTTGATGTTGTGCAATTGCGTTGTTGATGTCATCAAGATTCCCGAGGCGTTGAAACCGGGTACCAAGAGAGCTTCCGAGTTTGCTCAACCGACTAGGCTTCTCGGGATGGCCATCTGGAGTAAGATTAACTACTGTCTGATGTTGCACAATTGCATTGTTGATATCATCAAGATTCCCAAGGTGATTAAACCGAATACGAAGACAGCTTCCAAGGTTGCCCAACCGACTGGCCCTATCGGGATGACCGTCTGGAGTAAGGTTGACTGTAGCTTGGTGATGTGCGATTGCACCGTCAATATCATCTAGATTCCCAAGGCGTTCGAATCGGGTGCCAAGGGCGCCCCCAAGGTTGGTCAACCAACCGGGCTTGTCAGGATGACCATCTGGAGTAAGGTTGACCGCCATTTGGAGTCGCTCGATTGCATTATCGATATCATCGACGTTTCCTATGCGTTGGAACCGGGCTCCAAGACAGACTCCGAGGTTGTTCAATAGATTGGGCTTGTGAGGATGATGGTCTGGGGTAAGGTTGACTGCCGCTTGATGATGTGCAATTGCATTATTAATATCATCGAGATCTTCAAGGCGTCGAAACCGGATAAGAAGGGCGCCTCCAAGGCTGTTCAGCCGATCGGGCTTGTCAGGATGACCGTCTGGAGTAAGGTTGTCTGCTGCCTGCTGTTGTCCAATTGCATCATTAATGTCATCCAAATTTCTAAGGCGTTGAAACCGGGTTTCGAGAGAAATTCCGAGGTTGGTCAACAGTTTGGGCTTGTAAGGATCACCATCAGGTGTGAGGTTGACCGCCGCTCGATGATGTGTAATTGCATCATTAATGTCATCGAGATCACCAATCTGTTCGAACCGGGTTCGAAGAGCGCCCCCAAGGTTGGTCAACCAGCTGCGCTTGTGAGACTGACTGTCTGGAGCAAGGATGACCGCTACTTGAAATCGTCCAATAGCTTCATTGATGTCACTTAGATTCTTAAGGTGTTCGAAGTGAATCAGAAGATGGTTTCCCAGGTTGCTCAACCGTTTGGGCTTGTCGGGATGATCATCTGTGAGGAGGTTGGCGGCCGCTTGGAATCGTGCAATTGCATCATCGAGGTCACCCAGATTTCCGAGACGCTCGAAGCGGGTGAAAAAAGAGTGTGCGAGGTTACTCAACCGTCTGGGTTTGTCAGGATGATCATCTGGAATAAGACTGGCTTCTTCCTGTTGTTGTGTGATGGAGTTATCTATGTTGTTTGCGCCTCCACCAGGGGTCTCCCTGAAAAATCCTACAGCGAAGACTGTTGTTCTGAGAATCATATCCAGGTAGTTTTCATGGCCACCCAACGGTATGTCTATCGATGAATATCCGTTTGAACTTCTGAAATGAGTGTAGATATACCACTCACCAGCCGGCTCTCCTAATCTATCATATAGATCCGGTCCATATAGTTCCTTTGAAGCCAGTAACTGGTGCACTTCTTCATCGAGTTCGAGGAAGACGGATAAGGTGAAATGTGTAAATACTTCAGCCCTAAAATACACTTGAATATAAGTGCATTTGAGCATCCATGTATTTGAAAAACCTACAATATAAGGGACTTATTCGCGTCCCATACACCAGGGCTTGACTTGCGAGACAGTAAATCGGCCCTTTTTACAAGTCCATCGCCCAATTTGAGTTCCAATACAAGTTGAGAAATATCCTTCGGAAAGTGGTCATCCTGAGCGGATGATTCGACGGTTATTCCTGGTCGAGGAGAAGTATCAACGAGTAAACTAGCCATATTATTTGTAATCGCTCACCTCTGAAAAGGAACATGCTTCAAAAAGAATCAAAATCTGAGTACGGGCTGGCGTCGAGGGTAGATTGATGGGTTCGTGTCTGCAGCACTTTAGATGGAGGAGATGCATGAGTATAAATAATGTTTGATTGTACAGCTGCATCTCATTTACGTACGGAAATCTCGCGTTCGCACCATATCGGCAGCCGTGTTGAGGTAAAGTGGAGAACGGCCATCTAACCAGCTGCCAAGCCCTGTGACATCCTCTAGAAGAAACGTGTGCAGTTGTGCAGGTCCTATAACATGTGCTTCTTCTTCTTCTTCGGATATTTGCTTGGCTGGATGTTCCAATCTCCCTTGAACAAGATCCGTGGCCTGATTGGGGTGTCGTCCATACAATAGTTGACGCCCTGTATTCTTCTTGGGGTTTTAAAATTGCATGATTGTGGTGCGATAATCCAACCTCGTCTAGTCGAAGGCCGAATAACAGTTAAATGGTCAGGTGCAAGAACCATTGAACTGAAGGCATACTCCCACGTCCTCCCACGTCCGTAAGGGGAATTGTCTGAGCTCCAAGGAAGGCGAGTATCGTTTCCATACCCATCAATAGGTCACTCAGCGACACATAGGTCACGAACAAGCCGGTAATAGCAAGTGCAACACCAAGGATGACGAGCTATAAGAGAACACGAGTGCCATAAATCAACTAGATCCATACATACAGCTAACTAAACCCCTAAGTGTACAAAGGGTAACCAAGAGAGCATCTTTATATCTTTCTCTTCCTCTCGAAGCTTCTTCACCGAAAAATGAAGCGCCTCTGCCGCTTTCCTATTGTCCGGTCGTTCCCCATCCCGTAATAGACGAGCATAAAACTCATCTGCCACTTTGGGTGCAAGCGCATCCTCGATCGACCACATTGTCGCCACCACACTCCGATATCCTGCCAACGACATTCCTCCCGCGATATGCACAGCTTCCTCCGACAGTCCTTCGTCTCCCATCATTGTTTGACATGCCGACAAAAAAGCAAACTCTGCGTGGGGGAGGTCGAGGCGTATTATCTCTTCCAGAGTGAGCTTTCCGCCATGCAGCAGAAGCGCACTCTTGATCGAGTTTTTCGGATTCTGGGTTCCATGGCATGCGAGGTGAAGCCAGTTACAGTCCCGCATTTCCTTCATCACGCGCTCCTTGGTAGCATCGGCCTTGTGGAGGACAACGTGGTCTCGATGCTGGAGGCGACATCGAATATATTCCAGCTCCTTTTCCGTATTGGGGATGTAGGACGCTCCAGAGGATGGCTCGATTGCTGACAAGTGCCGGAACGGTTTATGCACAGATGCATCAGACCGCTCAAGCAAGGAAGATATAGTAGGCGTATAGGATACGATGGCATAGTCTTGGATATGTCCACTGGAACCTCTTCTGCCATATACACCCGCTGCATGTATCGGGAGGAAGGCGAGAGGACCAGTGACACACCACCACATACGGGGAAGTGTGTCTGGGTCGGTCTGAAGAGAATCAGGTCAGTATATTGGGATATATTGTCTTCGAGAAAACCTACGCTGAAAGCCAGTGAGTCCAGGACGGGCTTAACCAGATGATCCCAAAGTTCAGTGAGTATCTTCATGCACCCTTCGTCTCCACCTACTTCGACTTCTTCGTCTCGTACGGCCCGTTGTCGCACGCCGCTTGACTTTAAAAGAGCATTGAATTCGATTTGGAGCTGGGTAACTCTTTCGGATGTGAGATTCGGCAGTGGGATATGGAGTGCTTCGTCCATACCATACAAGAGAGCCAGAGCATCGCAACGTCTTTCTGAAACGTTTATGACGACGACAGCACCCTCTTTGGCAGCTTCAGCGAGACGATGTAGCTTGAGGGGCTTAAGAAAGTCGCGAAATTTGGGTAAGGAGCGAACCTTCTCGACTATGTCATCTCGCTCCTTTGCGAGCGCTCGGTAATGTCGAGGTTCTTCCTCTGGAGATCGCGTATGCTCGCTCTGGATGTCAGCACCTTGACCTCCTTGATGTAACAAGGAGGAAATGTGCAAAAGTCGATCAGCGAGATCGGGTTCAACAGCACGAAGTTGATCAACTGGAGTGCGGAGCTGAAGTATTTGAGTCCAGACGATGGACCTGCCCTGTTCCAGCCATTCTAGAGCCTTATCACACTGCCTGAACGAAATTGCTAGAGCGGCAGCATCTCGAACAACTTCACCCAGTTTACCGAGGTGTTGATGGCGGTCTGGAATGGAAAGACCGAGCCAAGCGACGAGCGGTATAATGCTAATTGCACATTCGCAAGCAGCTAGTAAGGACGTATGCTTGGTAACCGATGCCGCATGGATCCACATTCTCGCAGCGTTTAAACGAGAAGAGGGAGATCCAACTGGGGATAAAGCAGCCTCTGATAGTTGGTCTATACATGCGTCAGCATCTTTAGAGCGACCAAGGCATTTGAAGCGCGCAAGAAGACAACTTCCGAGGTTGCTCAACCGACTGAGCTTTTCAGGATAACCGTCTGGAGTAAGGGTGACCGCTGCTTGGAGTCGTGCAATTGCATTATCAATGTCACCCATATTCCTAAGGTGTTTGAACCGGGTAAGAAGTGAGATTCCGAGATTGTTCAACAGGCCAGGCTGGTAAGGATGACAATCTGGAGTGAGTTTGATCGCCATTTGGAGTCGGGCGATTGAATTATCGATATCACGCAGTTCCCCAAGGCGCTTAAATCGTGTCTCAAGAGAGCTTCCGAGGTGGCTCAGCCATTTGGGCTTGGATGGATGACTGTCTGGAGTAATGTCGATCGCTGCTTGGAGTCGTGCAATTCCATTATCAATGTCACCCAGGCTCCCAAGGCGCTTGAACCGGGTAAGAAAAGATATTCCAAGGTTGCTCAACCATTTGGGCTTGAGAGGATGACCGTCTGAAGTAAGATCAACCGCTGCTTGGAGTCGCAAAACCGCATTATCAATGTCATCCAGACTCCCAAGGCGCTGGAAACGGGTGAGAAGACAGGCTCCGAGATTACTCAACCGACCGGGCTTATCAGGATGACCGTCTGGAGTGAGGTTGACTGCCGCTTGGATTTGTGAAACTGCATGATCAATATCATTCAGATTTTCAAGGCACTGGAACCGGGCTCCAAGAGAGCTTGCGAGGTTGCTCAACCAACCGGGCTTGTCAGGGTGGCCGTCTGGAGTAAGGTTGACCGCCGCTTCGAGTTGCGCGACCGAATTATCAATGTCTTCCAGGTTTTCAAGGCGCTGGAATCGAATTGCAAGGGAGATTCCATGGCTGTTCAGCCGGCTGGGCTTGTCAGGATGACCGTCTGGAGTAAGAGTGACTGCTGCTTGATGTTGTACGATTGCATCTTCAATGTCACACAGATTTCCAAGGCGTTCGAATCTGGTACGTAGGGAGAATGCCAGGTTATTCAACAGGCTGGGCTTGGTGGGGTGATCGTCTGGAGTAAGACTGGCCAGCAGCTGTTCTCGTTTAATTACGCTATTTATGTCTTCAGGTTTCCTAAAACCCTCAAAGCCGTAGGAAGAGGACACTCCAAGGTTTTCTGAGAGTATCTGCGAATACAGCCTCAGTAGACCGTCGAAGTTATTTGGTTGTTCAGCATCCAAGACCTGCATGAAAGGATCCACCGCGATTAAATTTGTCTTGAGAATCATGTCCGGATAGTTTTTATGCCCATCCAGCAGTATTTCTATGGAGAAATACCCGTTAGACGACTGATGTGGACATGTATAACTTACTCACCAACTTGTTCTCCTAAGTCATCGTATAGGTCTGGGCCATACGATTTCTTCAAAGCAAGCAACTGGTGCGCTTCTCCACCGATTTCTGCGAAGACGGATAAAGTGAAATGCGCGACTATTTCGGGTCTAGTATGCAACTTAATTATCAGTATCTTCATGTGTCATGCAACCCAAAGACCTACAATATAAGGGATTCATTACCGTCCCATACACCAGGGTTTGACTCTCGGGATAGTAAATCAGCCCTGTCTACGAGTTCATCGCTTGACTTGAGTTCCAATACGAGATGGAAAATATCTTTTAGGAAGTGGTCGTCCTGAGCGGACAATTCGACGGTTATTTCTAGTCGGGAGATGTATCAATGAATGCACTGGTCATATTATTTATTAGTCACCTCGAAAAAGGAGTATACTGTAGGATAAATCAGTGTTTACTCTATGAAATGGCCGTGAGGGTAGACATACCTCATCGTGATCGGTTACTCTAGGTAAAGCCGCGTCTGTGGCAGTTTAGAAGAGGGAAGCGGGAAGAAACGCTGAGTATAAATGTTCGGGAAGGTTAATTGTTCAGCCCTGTAGTTATCTGCACAGAAGCAAGTGGAGAAAGGCAAACCAACCAGCTGCCACACTCTGTGACACAACCCGTAGAAGCGACAAGCGCCAATGGTGTCGGTCCTATTGACGGTCTGTGTTTCTTTTTCTGTCAGATACTCGCTTAGCTGGTCCGTCCTTTCTCCCCTGAATCAGCTCCGTGACCTTGCGTGGTTCGAAGTGTCTACTATGCGACATCGGTCTTCAAATGCGCACGCACATCCTATTCGAATGGTGTTATCTCTGCGAAGTAGAGCGCCACACGATATACGGGGCAGCCCGGGCACAAAAAGGGTATGGACGGCCTGGCCTCCTTCCTTGAGGCGAACTTCGCATTTCATGAATCATTAGAACACGGAATGGGACCAGAACCCGATAGCTCTGTCGATGACCCCGAGTCGCCGTGGTCACATCCCAAGGAGCCGCTAGAAGCGACCTGATCCCTCTCCGACACCAACCTGTAGCCCAGCGTAGTCAGCATCGGACTCGTCCATTTACAACATCAAGGAGAGAGGGTACTCTAGACCTACCATAAGGAGACTACCCGCCTAGGTATCCGTATGCATACTGTACTGCAGGTTAGGTCTCAGTCTCCTTATGTGTAACTACTAGCGATGGGAAAATAAAGAATTCGTCCATCGTTGACGCTATCTGTTTCCGTTCCATTTGGGAGAATGTTTTACTGTAGTAGTGAAAGATGGTAAACAGGAAATGAAAAGTCCGACGCCATGCTTTGTTCGACCCATGCTATCATCGCAGGGTTCAAGTGTACTTTTAAGGGAAGATGACGTACCACCCAGAAACAAAGAAGAGGTTCCAGTTGCATTGGACTTCATAGAATACACAGCTGTGATTGATAGGTCTGTACGGGGCCGACGTGGTCAAGAGTATAAGCCTACTTGACGATATGTAGGTTCCAGCTATGCCACGTATTAAAGGTGAACTGATACCTCGCGTACTCTGACTAGCATCTGCAAATACCTCATTCCAAGTGAGCTATGATAATTTTAATGGAATCAAGTACATACGAAATGACTATGACACTTAGGAGTGTCTTAGGAGCAAATCTCGGCTCTAATGTCGTGTACAACTCTGAAGCCATCGGAACTGGTGATGGCCATGCAGTTCTGACATCTCCTGGCAAGAATGACGACTGAAGGCTAGACATACTGTTTGCAATCACGCAAATGTATATGTATGATGTATGATGAATGATAATATTCCATCCGAATTGTAGGTCCATTGACGCCAGCAGACACTAGAGATTGCGCTCTTTATTGATGGGGTCCAAAAATCTCGCAATATTCTTGCAACACATTTCTCAATACCTTTGCGGCCTTCTTCATGTCCTCACGCTACACAAATAATCGAATGTAAGTGCTTGCCCGAGGTCTCCTCGATGAAACAAAACGGGGACTCACAGTCGGGTCGCTATAGCTGATCCTGTAATATCCAATCTTATTTGGATGTTCATTGATAAGAACTTCCTTTGCAGCACAAAACATCCATCCAGGAAGAATGAGGAGACCTTCGTCTGCTAGCTTGGTCCACAAACGGCCTTCGTGCGTTGCAGCCGTCTCGTCAAGTCCAGCGACCGCAATGGGATCGGGGAAACCACTGAACTGAACTTGAATCTGTGCACGTACCAACTCAGCAAAGGGATTCTCACGAAACAGGTTGTAGAAGATATGCGTACCCAGCAGAACATGCCCGAGGTGGGAGGAACAAACCTAACCGTCATACCAGTCTTCTCTCCAGTCACACCGCCAGTTGTAGGTCGAAACACCGTTCGATACACTTTGGAACCGGAGAACATTCCGTCTCCGTCTACGACCTCGAAGTCGATTTCGGCGAGCAGCGCGTCAACGAGGGCATCCCTCCTAGCGGAGTATTGCACTCTCAGTCCACGAAGCCAGGTGACCCACCCTTCCAGGCCCCATTGGTTGACCAGAAGTTGCGTTACCACAGCTTGAGAGAGCCCAGCAGGTGCTTGCGATGAGATTTCCCCGTGTCGCTCGAGCCTCTCTGCGATGAGTGGATTGCATGTGAACCATCCGAGACGAAGACCTGGACCGAGCGTCTATAGCCACGTTCATCAATCGTGAAATGGGTGATAGCACCGTGAGGGAGCGTTCTCACCTTTGAAAACGTATCCATTCGAATAACGTGGCCTGTTGAATCAAAACTACACAAGACATCAGCAATCCTTAGAATATGCCCGGCGCTTTCTACGTTACCTCAAATAGCTGGGCTCAAGCTCTTGAAAGAATGCGTCCACTCCACTCGACGACTCACCGGCCGTTCTCTCGTTTGATGAAACGTATTTATCTTCTTGCAGGTAGTAATATGGATCGTCCTCACAGATGATGAAGTCGTATTTCACCGCCAGCTGGTATATTTGTTTCTTGCGTTCTCGACCGACCGTGACTCCACAAGGATTCTGACCAATCGGATTTGTATAGAGAAGACGAGGACTGAACCATACAGTCAGAGCACTGGCTATAGATGCAATCGAATATGGGCACTGACCGTTTGAATCCACGTTCTTTCTCGTCCCAATTCGCCAATAGATCATCTAGTGCCTCAGGTTTGAACCCCTGACAGTCCATGGGTACAGGCACGATCCGAACTCCAAGAGGCTGAGCAGCTGAGATAGCTGCCGTGTAGGTCCATTCCTATTCGAATCATCTTAGATATAGTTTTTCTCTCATATCCACTGGGAATAGATAGCGATTCTCACCTCCATCAGGAGACCATCTCCAGGATTGAGCAACGTCATGATAACTCTGGACCAGCCGTCTGTATTCCCTGTATGTACGAGAGTGGCGAAATCGCGATAGGCAGGCTTGAAGAAGCGCTTCGAGTAATCGTGTAGATATTGTTGCAAGACCTGAAGTCCCCTAGCCAGATCTGTTCGAGTTTGACCGAGGTAAGGACAGGTCTACATAGAGTAAAGGTACCTCACCATACTGAAGCGCGCGGGAGATATTGACATCTTCGGACGAATGAGATGGCCACTTGGGCACGACGAGCCTCTCCTTGTCCAACATCTTGGGATCGGTTGGAGGTCCATCCTTGGTGGGAACATCAAAGGAGGACATATTGCCACCATCAAGAGTAGAGAATGCATCCGCACGAAGCAAAGATGTTTCTAGACTTTCGAATGGGATGTATTGCGGATGGGGCAATCCTAAGGGAGGGGACCAAGTTAGGAAGCCGAACGGTTTCGACAAGCAGAGCTTACCTCCGGCCATTGCAAGAAGACCCGGACGGCCAAAATACTTGAACACGCTCTTGATAGGAAAAGGTCTACGGGCCTTTCCAAGTTCGGAAATGTGATGAGAAAAGTCCAAAGCGAGGGGGAGCTGGGCCTCGTCAGCGGGAACACCATCGATGACTTGGTTGGTTTGGATAGAAGACATTGCTAGATTATCGTCTCTTCTCTTGTCGAATCGACCTTGTAGGATCCATGTGCTTTATAGTGTTCTGGCTGGCTTTGCGCGCTAGATGAGTCAGTCTTTGAGAATGCCGTCACCCGGCATTGAATGAATGCATAGAGAATGTTCTCGAATGTCGAACCATATGGATAGGGTGGGAACAATTGCCGAGCTGGAGTTTTGCGGGGTTAGCAGATAGAAGATAAGAAAGGCCATCTTCCGACGGAGTTCGAATCCTCGTCAGGGGTATTCATCGTCCAAACCTCACTCTAGATCAACGACATCTCAAGTCCATTTGCAGCTGAAGGGATTGTAGTACTGCCTTTAGACGAGTCATTTTGCGCACAGGAGTAATGGTAAAGATGTATTTTCCAGGTTTCGAGAAGACAGAAGACTGTATAGTCTATATCTAAAATACGACTCAGATTAGAACTAGAACCAAAACCATAGTCCAATACGTACCTACGCTGGTCAACTTGACGTTTGATCGAAAGGGAAACGTCTCCTCTCGTCAATAAGTCACCCCACTCATATCTCAAACTAACACAGACAACCCTATGAAAACGAGGAAAGTCGCGGTGCAACATAAAGGGAACGACCTCATATCGAGAACAGTCAAAACAGCTCAAACGATGATTGAAACCTGCATTGTCGGCCAGATATAAACATCGTCCCATTGTCGCAATGTAAACATAAGGGGAAGAGGAGGAGGAGGAAGAGGAGGAAATGTGACCGGCATGTAAGGGAATCAGAAAGCCACATTCAGGCGCACCATTCTAGGGCAACAGTGGTGCCATTAGGAAACAGTTCATGGTACGCATAAAGCTGGGTTCTGCTCAAGTCTGCTCAACTTCACGAGGAAGCGCAGTGAACATCGATCCCCAATACCATAACTCGTGCAAGGTTGGACCAGATAAACAATAAAAGTACTCTCCACATTGACGCCCTGGACGAATACGAGAACATTGCACATTCTTAGATAGACATGAAAGGACAATCAAGCTCGACGATGTAGAAACATCAGCGGTGACGTTGATAGAGATCGTGTGATCCGGCGGTAACTTTATCAAACGAGGAAAACGCCAGGGGATGAACTGGAATGCGGGCATATCGAATGGGGCCCCATGCGAAACCAGACAAGTATGACGAGGTTCCAGTTCTCGTTTGACAAACGCACGAGCCTTCTCGCCTTTCCCCCCCCCCTCAATATTAGCAAAAGGCAGACCTTATCCATGGCGGCCTGTACCGATACGACGAAGGCCAAAGGGCAAAAAAAGAATAAACATCGTGCTGGCGTCCTTTCCCCCCCTCTAAAAGCTTGGTGATTTTTACACCGCAAATCGCATCAGCCCAACGGGAGTACAGGCAACCAGGCATACGAGCATCGTAGAATAGACAATCTCGCCAGTCAGTAATCCGACCGGTTTGGTGGCGAAGGGTAGAATGCGATACGGGCAGTAGAGACTGCAATAGTCCCCACCAAGCAACAACACTCAGATTACCCCTCTAGGGTATATTATGTGATAACCTTCTCTACGACGGCCTACCGCGACGTCTTGGTATTGGATTAACGTGAAGAAGATGCAAGAATGATTGGGATAGAGTAAAGGAAAGGGATAAAGGACCGGAGGATCCAACTTGAGATTAGTATATTTGGTTTATACAACCTAGATGTGTGAGGATGAAAAGCCAAAGGTGAGAGGAAGGTCGAAGATCGGCCTCCACATGTGACCGTTGAAATTCAAAAGGCTCTCCTTGCATCGATGTGCGGAAACACCCGCAAGACCCTTAGAAATTTACGGCTTAAGGTTAGTGTAGGATGTAAGAGAGAAATATTCCATAAGCAGTAGGGAGATATTGTGAGGAGAGTACACTAGACACCTCGTCGCTATCGTACAGCAGTTAGGAAAAATGCGCAGGGTGAGATTAGAGAATGACGAGAGCGAAATACGTAAATAGAGTGTCACATTGATAGTGACAGAGAGAGAGCGTACAAGCCGGGGAACCGGAGAGCCACAAAGTAAGTCAGTGCATTGTCGGGTTGGGGAGTTGAAGCGGAAGTTTTGGTGGTTTTGGGGGATTGTGGTCGAGGAGAAGAGTATGAGACACGAAAGAAGGTGAAAAACGAAGGTGCACAACGAGTGAGAAAAGAGATAAACCAAAATGGACCCGCAACCAGGTGGACCGACCGACCGACCGACTGTCGCTCCAAACTAGCCTAGTGTGTCAAGGGGTCCGCCCACCGTATCCTCCCTTTTCAGTGAATCTCGCTCATACTATTGATCATCGCGGGGGTCATC
>WSTL01000382.1:3837-14232 GCA_019616975.1 Serendipita sp. 396
CCTCATAGTATAATTATGAGTTGTTTGGAAAGGATATTTATCCACATAATCATAATGGCGTTTCTTCTGGAAGTTATCTTGCTATCCTCCCCCCCTGTCTTTCCTTTTTCTCTCTTCCTCGTTGCTTTTCACCCCTTTCATCTCTACTGTAGACGTTTCGGCGTATCTGTTTTGACCTTTTTGGCGTTTATCGCCATCTCCCCAGTCTTCTGATATCGTGCTTACGGATCTGTAATGAACAAGGAAAGAGAGAGGCTGTACAACGTAACGACGTTTTCATGGCGGGAGATGAGATGAGAGTGAGTGGGCGAGTGAAGGAGTACTGAGTAAACCGAACAAGGCATGAGAGGTGTATCATGAATTCGACATAGAGGAACAGGGAGTACCTTTTTTGTCGTGTCTTCTCTCTTCAAAGCTTGGTCTTCTTCTTCCTTCTTCTTTTGACGGGCGTTTATTTAGACGAAATGGCTTGATGCCCGAGTATTCTGGATAGTCGGGAGAAGCCAAGAAGGTGGGTGCATTCGACAAGTGGTCGTGGTCAAAAGATCCGAGCACCGCCTAGGAGTGAGTGAGGGAGTGAGGAGTAAGTGGGTATTTTTTGGATGTGATGCGGTGCAAGTTTTTGTGGAGTTGTATGGATGTGGAGAAAATCTGGAGGGATAGAGGAAGGAGGAGGAGGAGGAGGAGATCGAGAGGTTGATGTGATTACTTTGTGCGACAGCTGTCGATCCTCCCCTCTACGCTTTCTCTTCTTCTTCTTCTTACAGATAGGGGATGGGAATACCTCGAGCGAGGTCGTCACCCACACACATCCCTATATCACCTTCTCCTTTCCTTTTACCTTTTTGAGTTTGTAACCTCCTAGGTTGAACGATGGGGGGTTGGACAGGTCTGATCCTCGAATTCTCCGTGCATTCGCCCGACGCCAGTAGCTTTTTTCCCTTTTTTGCTTATCTCCCTTTCTTATCCTTCTTTGTCACTTTTTTTTCTTTTTTGTTCTATTCGGTTTGGTTGGGTTCGGTTTGTCGCGTCTTGACATGTCTTGACTCGTGGGGGAGCAGGGTCAAGGAGCCGATCCGCAGGTTGAGACGTCCGATGTCAATTCTTCAACGTCAATTACTGTGTCCTAACTTGTAGCTGACAATCCGAGCTCGCTGGCCTGGTCTGGCCTGGTCTGAGGTCTGAGCGGCAGACTGGACGGGGTGGCCAAAAAGAGGACGCAGAATTACTCCGAGCGGCGATCGACGTCGGATCTTACCGCACTTTTGACAATCGTATGGTATCGTACGTCCATGAATGGATGCGGTCGGAAACAATTGATCATGAGTACCTGTGTCAGTCGATCAGTACGTCGGAAGATAGAAAGTCCTTTTGACAAGAGATACATTTGTACATGCATACATACAATAGTGATTGTGTTGTGTGCGTGCCTATTGACGGTACCCGTCTGCCTGCCCTGATAGTAGGTGGCTCAATACTTCACTCGTGAGAGCGCCGCATACAGTGGAGAGTTCGGCCTCTGCTATTGAGTCTTGTGTCAGTACTCTTTGCTTGCTTGGCTCTCGTTTCGAACAACGGCGGAGGGTTTCGAATTTTTAATAGAGGGAAAAGAAAGGGCGAACGAGCGAAAAGGATAACGTACCGTACCATACCGAACGTATCTTATCACGAGTGGCTTCAAATGATATAATGATGGGCCAGAAATTTTCCGAACGCTGTGGTACTGACATGGACATGGGATGGATGTAATAATGAATGGTCAAACGTGCGTCCTCTCGTCCCACCAAGCATCACTCCTAGTTTTCGTACCTCAATATCGCCTCCTCCTCTTTCATTTCTGAGCGCGACGACGAGACCGGCGGCAGTTCAGGCGATCACGGCGACTGGGACTGGTACAAAAAGATAAGGGGAGGCTGGGAAATTGTATGGGCGCCGGAATAAGGAAAAACAAAGGTAATCACAGGACGCAGTGAAAAACGGCTTGAGTTGGGATGATTGAGATGTCATGGCCGCCGCCACACAGGAGGAATCCCGACCGGCCATATGCAACTGCGACTTGGTGCCGCCGTGGCATCCGTATATAATCCCCCCCTCCCTTTCCCCTAAGCTTCCTCTCCTCAGTCCGAGTTGCTTCTCTCTCTCATCCTTTCTTCCACCCTCTCTTCTTCGCCACTTGGGCCCATCCAACCAGCCAATCTTTAGATCCAAAGCCAAAGCCACAGCCAAAGCCACAGCGAACTTGGTGAGCTCTTTCTTCCCTTCTCCTCTCTTTCCTCTCTCGCTCACCGTCTTTTCTCGTCCGTTATCAGTAGTAACCAACCGTACATTTCTCTTTCGACCAAAAACCAAACCAAACACACATCGACTATCTATCCAGAATGAAGACCTTTACCTTCGTCGCTATCCTCCTCTCCACCGCCTTCACCTTTGTCGCCGCTGCACCAGTCCCAGTCCCAGTCGCTGAAGGTGGCCTCGTACCAGCAGCGACCGTTTCTGTCGAAGCCGATGGCGTCGTCAGCATAAACGGTTTCGCTGGAATCGGTGGGAGTTGCCAGCCAGGTGCTTGCGGCGGTTGGTAAATTGGCAACCAAAACGACGAGGACGATAATCGTAATGACGGGAGCCCACTTCGACGACAACGACAACGACGACGATAGTGAATAGTTCATCGTGGTTGTGATGAAATCAAGCAGCAGTGGCGCGGGTCAAAAAGTCAAAACTCAACCCCCTCTTTTTTCATTTATAAACAATATGCTCTAGAACGAGCTCGATCAAAATGAAAAAAGGGGAGGATTTGGGCAGCAATGACCATAACGACCATCTCGCCACCACCACAACTACCATCACCATCCGACGCGAAACCTCGGCTCCAAATCGTCCTCCATCGGAAAAAAATAGTTGCCAACAACACTCATATCTCATATCCCTCTTCTTTCTTTCAGTCTCTGTTTTGTGTTTCATTTACCCGACGGTCGAAAAGCAAAAATCTACCCACGTTCGTTACTCTACAAAACCTCGCATTCATCTGCTTTAGTACCTTTGGAACTCGAGAGTGAGCGAGAGCTATGCTCTCCTCCTTTCCTACTTTCCATACCCATACATCACCCACTGTCCAACACCCAATCAACCAACCTGTGTTTCCACCATATAGTCTACGTATTTGTAGCGTCCGCTCGTTGACTAATTTCAGACCTCCTTGTCACTGTCCAAGCGCGGCCATGCATGAGATAAGAGCCCAAAAATAAACGCGAAACGCTTGACCCACGCAAGGATTACAATCCCAAACGTGCCCTAGAAAGTGTAACCGCCGCCGAATCCATATACCCAACGACTTGCCGCTAGACCCGGCGCCGCATCCCATAGCAATGGACATCACATGTACTCCGTAAGCTGTAAAAGAGTAAAACCCAGATTCCACGATCACAGAACAGAATATATCCAATGCCCCGTCAATGTGGACCTATGGATCAAGGACACTCGCGTTTCCCATCCATCCAAACATGCACCACGAGGTATAATCCACAGCCTCAACCGCCGACGTAAACACAAAGGGAGAGAAAGAGAGAAAGGAGATTGGTTGGAGAAAAAGAATGGGAGATCGGTGCCTCGACATGTGCTCCCCTCCACTTTCGCTTCCTCGCTCGCACTGTCGCACTCTCGACGATCCAATCAAGATCCAGATCCATCCGCCTGCCTTTCCCTTCTGGATTCTCGACAGGAAAGGCATATGGGGCAAAAGGTCCCGTTTCATCGGTGAACCCTGTCCTGGGTAAAGGAACACCCAAGTAGCCTGAACAAGGTCCATACGTCTCGGATTCTATAATCATACGCTCCGGGTCAGTATCGGTGCTCAATGTAAAGGAGATGATAAGGAATGCTCAGAGGGTGGGAGTAATCCCGGTTAACTTATCACACGTCCAAAACGATGGACGAGCCAATGCAGCGAAATTGCAGGGGAAAAGGTACTCAGAAATCAATTTCAAAAGTTAAGAAGGAAAAAGAAAGAGCATACGTAGCGTCCCGAGAAGATAATAGCAACCCCTTTCACCCTTCTTCCCCATCGTTGTTGCTTCAAACCTACTGGTCCTTTCGAGAATAGCGGCTCTATGATAAAAATCGGAGAGGAATGTCAAGATGTGTGTGACAAAGAAAGAAACCAGGGGGAGAGGGATAGAGAGGGACATAACCCCGTAAGGCAATCCAAGGACATCATCTCCGATATGATCGTAGAATTATCTGCAATGAGAAGGATCTATCGAATCGCATGAGTAAGGGAAGATGAATGACGATGAACATACCAGATCGGTGGAGCACCTGGAGAAAGAAACTACCCAAATCCCGTTACTCATCTTCATCGTCGGCTGAGAACTTGTGCTTTTTCTGCTGATGAACCTCTGTCATCCCTCTCCCACTGCCGGTGACGCCAACTAGAACGAATAAGAAGAGACGATATCAGCTCATCAAGCGAAACTGAGCAAGCAATAAAGAGAGAAACTACACAGTACCTTTTCCATACGGATTATCTGGAGTCTTGAAGATACTGTTACCAGCCACCCCTGCAATTCCCACTCCTTTCTTCACGCTCTTAGTCGCAAACTTTTGCCACGAGTGCTTCTTCGAATCCTGTTCTTGAGCCTTTGCAGCCCTCACCTCCAACTTTTTCTCGTTTCGCCTCTTCTTCCGTTCCCTCTCCGCGTCATCCTCCTTGGCCGACGACTTTCGTTTCGTCCCCGCACTCGCCCCCAGCTCCTCCCCTCCTCCATTCGCACTACCACCCATGTTCCCACCACTATAGTTTGGCGGTAGCTTTCGGAGTCCGCTGGCTGCAACGAGCTCGGTCGAATTATACCCCCGGAAGACGACAGAATACACCCGTTTCTCCTCTGAACCACCGATGAATGTGATTCGTGCCGGATACCATTTATCGTCACCACTGTATTTTGCGAGACAATCGTCGCCCACGCTCCAAGTCCGTTGTTGTTGGTGCGGGTGAGACGTAGAGGATTTGGATGTGCCAGCAGTGGACGCTCCATTAGCAGAGGTTGCCGCTGTTGTGGTAGTAGTGGTGGTAGCGTTGGTTGAGGACGAAGGATCTTTCCGTTTGCTGGTCTGTGTCGTTCGCGAGGTCGTCAGCGTCTGCTCGGTCAGCGAGATGAGCTCTTTCAGTTCAGAAGCGAGTTGCGTGAGCTCTTCATTCCCCGGATCTGCTTTCAGCGCTTGCTCGACCTGTTCGAGTTGGGCTTGAAATGTTTCCAAGTCTTGTGCGCTCATGTCCAAGCGATCTAGTCTTGATAAAGATTTCTGGGGGGAGGTTCTAATCCGTGAGGAAAGTAATAAAGGAAGGAGAAAAAAAATAGGAGTACGTCCACGTAGGGAATGACGGTTCCAAGGGTCGGCTTGGACAGGTCCAAGGTTTTGTTGGGCCACCACCACCGGCACGTTGCCGCCCGAATGGTGAGACGCGTCCTTTAGCTTAGACGCGTAGATAAGGAAGGAAATAAAAGTTTGAAGAATGCAGCCAAACGTCGTCAAAAGTGGCGCCAAACGCGAATTGCGTTGTGCGCCAATATGACGTCTAAGAAATGGAGACTGATAAAAGCCCACTTTGACCTCCAACCTCTATCAACCCTAGACTCCTACTACGACGACAATACCTTGTTAACGACTGTCTTCCACATCTGACGAACTGTTGCATATTATTCGGATCATATTACACACTAAACACTACGCAAAGACATACAGATAGGGTCACTGTACACTTAGAAGAATGGCTGCTGCTGCTGTTGGAAGAGTTTATAATCAAGCATTTGATCGTTCACCTGCTGGGACACTCGCAATCACAAATGGTTTGCTCTCCGGCGTGGCAGACATTGTCGCTCAAGGTTCTCAGATGACGGTGAGTAGCAGCCGTCTCATCTTGACCTCCAAATCATTCCTTTTCTCTGTCCACTATTTCTCTTTATCCTGTACAGCCCAGGGATTGACATACCCGACACTAGCTCGCCTATCGGGATGCGCACCAGGCGGATTCGTCACCGACACCGGCACCCAAAACCAAGACACGCTCTGCAGAAACCATTCCGGCGTATGATCCAGTACGAACTGTACGGTTCATCATCTTTGGGACGATGATGGGTCCCTTTCTCGCCCGATGGAACCACTTTCTCGAGCGACGGTTTCCGCTTCGACCGTCGAATCCAAACGAGGTCAGGGCCGTCATGGGTGCACCCATCGTACAAAACGTACAAAGCGCAATGATCAAGCGTGCAGGTGCGCCAACTGCGACTTCAGGTAGAAGCGGAAACGTGAGCCTGGCTGCGCTCGCGAAACGGGTCGGAATGGATCAGGCATGTATGGCTCCCTTTGGGGTACGTACCATTTACTTTAACAAATACGTTGCTTTTGTTTTGTGTTCTTACTCACCCTTCTCTTCGTCAATGCTCAGCTCGTCATGTTCCTCGGTTCCATGGGCGTCATGGAGGGTCGTTCCACACCCGAGATTCGAGAAAAGTTTTCAAACTTGTTCATACCTGCGATCAAGGCAAACTGGACAGTATGGCCGCTAATCCAAGTGGTCAACTTTCGATTCATGCCCCTGGCCTATCGAGTCCCATTCCAGGCGAGCTGCGGTGTCTTTTGGACGCTCTATATAAGCTTGTTGAACTCGGGAGGGACGAAGGTGGCAGCAACGGCAAAGAAGAAGGAAGAGGAAAAGGTCGAGGTATCGGCCAAGGAGAGGGAGGAGGTAAGGCGGGTTGGGGAGCGTTTGGGACGGCCGCAAACATACTAGGAAGGACTGGATGGAGAGAAGTGAGTTGGGGGAGCGAGGGGATACCAAGGGGGCAAAGGGGGGGGGGGGTGGATACGGGCTTGGCTGTAAGTCAGCACGGTGACTGCGTTTTACGCATTGAGATGGTCAGTTATCTAACTGTTTTTTTAATCTATCCTCTTATAGGTTATCTTTATTCAACTCGACGCACGCCTTCAATCAACTCTTAGGACATTGTTTTTGGGGGACCTGCTCCGTACATGTCTATTCTATCCAATGTTCGCATAATACTACACACGGTGAAATAGTATTACTCTCTCGAACTACTTTCGGACCTATGTTACACTTACCTCCCTTGGATCTTGGGCTGATCCAGAATATCTAAATTGGCCTCTCTATCGAGTTTTTTTTACCACGCTTCACGGAACAACCGGGTTTGGTGCGTGAGCATGAGCATGGGCGTGCATAGGGCTGGAGCTCGTGTCAGAGTGACACGGTTTGGCTCAGAGCGGAAGGAGGAGGTAAACGATTGATAAACTATGCATGCAAGTAAGCGTTGTGGTTCTAATTGTGATTGATCATCTCATTGTGCGTGGGACAGGTGAGTGAAGCTTTTGTCCATCAATCTATCTGCGGTCTGCCCATAGTATGAGCCCTGTCCCGCTGCTGGGCTCGTTCACATCCACGTTCAGGGGAGTACAAGGTCAAGAATCGAAGAAATATATGTCTATATGTCGAACGGAGTATGTATGGGGACCTCGGACTTCCATGCAGGGTGTTGATCGCTTGCTCTGGACTGATCCGTCTTACCTTTTTGTAGGGGATTTATTAGGGAAGAACGATGAACAAATACAGTGCAACATGGAGGAGATCTTATTTTTCTTTTTGTTCTAAACTCTGAACTTCCTAGTGCAAGGTACAAGGAAGATTGGAAGGTTCCTGGGACGGCGCGGCACAGCTCTATATCTATCTACTCTGCACTAACGGAGGGGGGGGGGGACGTGCCCCTTCAGGGCAGAGGAAAGGAAGGTTGAAGGATGATCCGTGAACTTTGGGATGTGATCGAAAAGAAGTATAGAGGGGAGTCCCTATCTAGATTGGATAACCCCTCGTTAACTATCTATCCCGTACTGGAAGATCAATCTATCCATCTATTCGCATCTAATGCCCGGATGATGCCCAGAGTAGACGTAAACGGACGGATGTCGAGTCCTCGGTGCGGCCAACGCTAATGCTAACGCTAACGCCAACGCCAATGTTCATGCCAATGAAAGGCCAAGTCGGACGACTCCGCATTAATTAACGGTGATAGTGAGGACGTCTAATAATCGGATGCTTGTACCGATAATTACCGTGCTGCGTCTGTCACCAAAAAACTGCTCTCGCTACGTTACCCCCGGTTTTTATGCTGGTCCTTTCTGTCCATCTGATCCACAAATACCACATCCACACCCGACGGTTACTCCCCGTGGACGTAAGCGTGGAACAGAACAAGCGGATATTGATCATCGGCGACACGAAGTCCGGTTAGTAATGTAATAGGTTTGTAGTTTACCGAGTAAAGGATGAACGCTAGTACGGTTATACGGTTATTACCTTAACCCGTTCCGTCTCTTTCCGTCCAGGTTACATGATGAAAGACCAAGCTAAGTAGGTACATCTCCTTTGGGAAGAAAAGAGCGTCGATTGAAGACCAGACGTCGTCTTTTCGACTTTTTTGATAAACTTGATTTAAAAAAAAAGTATTTTTACCAATTGTCATCGTCGTCACTCTAATCCGTGAAGTGAAGTGGACGTGAAGTTTCTGAAATTGCGTTGCGCTGGGCTGGGCTGGGCGGTTGGGCTCCGTGGTCGTAATCGTCACCGGTCGGGCTCCGAGTTTCGCGCGCGCCGTCGCCCCGCGCGCCGTTGGTACGTAAGCAAAGCCCAGGCTGCGATGAGTGGTGAGAAAAAAAGGGAGAGAGAGGGAGAGAGAAAGGGGGAATGAGGAATGAATGACAGAAGGTTTTCTCTTGTTGACTGAAATGGACTAGGACAGGCTCCGTCTTCGAATAATGGAGTTTGGGTTTACGCGGGAGTAGGCCACCCCTACTTGGTACTCTAGAGACTTTTATGGATGATCAGGATGGTATGTGACTACCAGGCGTGCGTGCAGAGGAATCGAGTCGAATAGGCCACGCCACGGAAGGAAACCAAAGGAACCGGTGTAGAGACTGTAGAGGTGAGGTGATAGAGCTGACTACTGGTAATTAGGCGGGGTAAGATGAATTCGGAAGGATTACCGAATAACTGCTGGCTATGCATGCAAGATTGGGTTCAGGGAGTGGAGTGAATGACGCGGGTGGAAGGGGCTAATAGTCAGACAGAGTGGACAGCCGACAGTGGATGGAGGATGGATAGATGGATGGACGGCTGGCTGTCTGATGGACTTGGTATACCAGGGATTATGATCGATATTGGTAATTGGGTACATGGGCTATGCTATCGAGGGCGAGAAAGAGAGTGACACTGATTGATGATTGGACCCTCTCTTGATTGCCAATATCTTGTCATATATCGTTGAACTCGGGGCTAAACTCGGGCTGATATCGACCAGTGACCAGTATGAATACGTTAACTGGGCGTATTAGAAATCGAGCGTCATTGCCGGCAGTGGCTAAGACATATGAGGGTATAGCCTACGGTCATAGCGGCTGCTCAAAAACCAACGCAACCAACGCATGGGGGGAACATTGGAGCTTTGGGGAACGATTCAAGTTGAGAGTTGGGATTTGTATAATCAAGTGAGGTAGTCCTATATATCCACCAGTTATTTACCTGGAATACATGGGGAGTCGGTCAGGCCATGATAGAACCCCCTCCGTCAGACTCCTATCTCCTCATGATCATCTCTCCCCATGAGCTGGGGAGTCAAGGAGCGTTCGAGACCACGATCCGCAGTAACCGTCGCAGTTCTAGAAGAGGTCCTTGAGGCGGGAGGAGAAAGCTGGAAGCTATAAGGATCAGCAAACGACAATATGAATATAATATCTGCACCCGTTCCGAGGAACCAGAAGCCTGGGCTAGCCTACTGAACAGGCGTATGTCGTTCAGGGCCTACTAAGCTGGCGCAACCAATCGTCAAACGTCGGAATAGAGCCCGAGCCGAGTCGAGTCGAGTCGAGGCTCAGAGTGTTTAGATTTTCATTTTGTGCGGTAGAGGAAGAAAGTGAGCAGGGAAGGGGAGGAGGGCCACCCCCCTCGTTGACTGAGCTGATCGCAGGTAGGAGGATCAGATAAAGGACGGCGGGGGGATCGTATGCGTTCGTGATAAGATGCTATGGGAATTGTTTTGGGGTGAGAAAAAGAGTGCTGGTTAGGTTAGCCTCTCGTCGCTCTCGGTGATTTCTTCCTTGAGCAAGCGTAAGCGATTGAGACAGGCTCAGGTACTGATGGGGCAAAATCCATTCGACCGACAGACAGAGCGGAGACAGCAGCTGCTGCTGATGCGGTAAAATATAAAATAACAAAAATAAAAATACAAAAATAAATAAATAAAATCATAATTAATTGGCGGGCGGTGCAAATAGCAAACGGTCATTCGCCAAGAAAGTCCGGGTGGTGTGATTAAGTGATGGAGTATGAGG
>WSTL01000383.1:0-14224 GCA_019616975.1 Serendipita sp. 396
TGTCTGCCTGACCTGCAATCAGTCGTCGGATTCACGGGTTCAGTGGCGGACGGAACCAAATAAAGAGCAGGGTTGGCCTCTGTGAATGTGAACAAAATCGAGATTTCAAGTTTGAAACAAACAAGAATATTCATTGGACTCTTGGATTTCAGTATTCGGATCAGGTTATCATTACGGTCACATTGAAAGTAAGGATAATTAGGCCTACCGTCGACACCGTCGCACTAAATATACGAGTAAGCCTAACTGCTGCGCTGCTGTGACGACTATGAATACACAAATAATTCAATATAATGACCCCTAAGTCACTTCTAAGTGGGTCCATGTGAGAAACATACCATCGTTGCTCGTTTCTCTGAGGCGAATCCTCACTCTGCCCCCTGCTCCCTGCCCTCACAGTCTTGTCGCCGTTTATCCTACCATCCAACTATTTTTCGCTTGTAATCAAGGTTGATTGCCCTCCTATATTTCAATATGACCAGCACCCCTCACAATCGTCAACCCAACATTATAGACGACACGCTCTTAAGTGCGAAGCTCGTCAACGACGCGTCCGAGGCGGCTCCAGGTTTGGACCCGCTCAAAGTTATCGCCGGATTATTGATCACAATCCTGGAAACAATTCGAGTAAGCAATGCGCGAATATATGAGAACGACTGGACTTACGCCCATCATCCACTTAGGATGTAAAAACCAGCAAGAAGGATTGGGCTGCGTTCGGTGAACATCTTTCGGTTCAAATCAAAGATATCTACGACGATTTGTCTCGTTGTCCGACCCCTCATTCGACGGAGCTGCTGGTGGTGCTCAATACATATGAACAGTGAGAAATAAACGACCGTTCCTTGGACTAATGTACGAATTACCCTTTTAGAAAACTGGAGAATGTACTCGAAAAAGTACGCCTGACCAAGGGTCGTGGCAAGTTCGAGAGGTGGTTAAATTCGCGTACGGACAAGGAAGAGATTGCAACGTTGCGTCGGGATGTGGATACGTGCTGGAAGGACTATATGGTATGGATGATGACTACATAGTGGTGGATGCCGCCTAAATTTTATTTTATTTTATTTCCTTCAGCGGAAGATTATAGTACAGCTGCACGAAGCGGCATATCAGATTGACGAAGGCGTGGAGAATGTTGAGAAAGACACGAAGCCCGTTGAGAAGGACGTGAAGAATGTCGAGAGAGACGTGAAAAACGTCGAAGCATCAGTTGATGCCATAGGTGAACATTCCAAAGTCAAGTTTGAATAATTGTTAAAACCGATGCTATAGACGATACCAGCTACCTCGCCAAGCTAGTCACACTCCCAAGTGCCACTGGAGCCGATCATAGCACTTGCTTGACCGGTACCCGTACTGGCGTTCTAGACTATATTCGCCGATGGGCAGACCATCAGGACACAGTCCAAGTCTGTTGGCTCACAGACGTAGCTGGGGCCGGGAAATCAACCATCGCCAAGCAGCTATCAGGGGAGTGGAAAAGTGAAGGTCGCCTAGGGGGCTGTTTCTTCTTCAGCAAGAATCATCCTGATGCCGCCAATAACCAAGCATTCTGCGACACTATCGCCGCTCAGCTGGCGAACAACCAGCCCCATCTGCTGCCATCGATCATCGATGGCATCAAGGCGATCGGACTAGTACCTAGTCTATACCCGTTTGAAGAGAAGTTACAAAAGCTAGTTATTCAGCCAGTAAAAGATGCGGCCGTCGTTCTCGTCATCGATGCTCTCGACGAATGTGACGAAAGAGACAGGGACATTCTCCTTCGCAACCTCCTTCGCTCCCTTACTCAAGTATCCCGGCTCAAGGTACTCATTACGAGTCGACTGGAGAGGGATATCACTGAGTTGCTCGGTTCATATCGGTCACCTGCCGAGAGCCTGCACGATGTAAGGCTCAAATCGAACCAGGATGACATCGCAATGTTTTTCAAGCACCAGATGGAGCCTCTTGTTCGATCTGGGGACTTGACGGCGGAGGAAGTTACCCAGCTTGCCAACCGGGTTAACTGTCTGTTCATATTAGCAAGCACAGCCTGTAAAGTCATACAGAAGTCGCTGACCCCTCGGTCAAGGCTACAAGAACTGATGGATACGAAACAAAATGTCCTCGGTGACATCAATAAGCTATATTTGGCGATACTCACCAAAGCCTGCCAAGCGGACCAAGATGGACAATCTATAGGCTTGGAAGCCCCAAAGAAAGTAATTGAAGTTCTTCAAGCAATTTTGGCAGCAGCTACGCCGCTCTCTATAGCAACTATAGACCTACTCCTTGGGAACCAAAGTACCGGGCGTATTGTCGAACTCCTATCGAGTGTTCTCAATGTCCGCCACGATGGTACCGTCGTCATCCTACATCCGACATTTCGAGAATTTCTCGAGGACAAAAGGACGGCCGGTACTTTCCACATCGACATCACCGGCGCACATGAATTGATGGCCAAAGGATGTCTTGCGACCATGAAGCGAGAACTACGATTCAATATTTGTCGATTAGAATCATCCTTCATGCGCAATAAGGACGTACCAGACTTCAAAGAAAGGATTTCAAAATATATATCAGATCAACTGCAGTATGGATGCACCTACTGGCTGAGTCACGTCACGAAGAGTAGCCCAGGGTTGGGCAAAGCTAGTGGGGCTGCAGCTCTCGAATTTGTGGAGGGTGAATTCCTTCTATATTGGATGGAGGTCTCGAGTGCACTAGGAGTGATACCGAAGATGTTAAAGGATCTCCAAGAGACTGGACGTTGGTGCGCGGTGAGTGTTCTGATTAGAGATAGATATAGACCGAAGATTAACCAACCGAGGAAGGAGAAGAAATTAAAGGATAGAATTGCTGACACGAAGAAATTTTTGACTACATTTTCGACACCAGTTTCAGAGAGCATCCCTCACATCTATATTTCGACTATACCATTTGCAGCAAGGAAGTCATATATCCGACAAGAAGTGAAGGATTTGTTTCCCAAAACAATGTCAGCACTGACTACCCATTCGGAGAATTGGCCAGAGCCGCTTCAGCAGTGGCGAGGCCACACGGATCATGTTTGCTCCGTAGCATTCTCCGCAGATGGTCGTCGAATTGTATCTGGCTCATTTGACCAGACAATCCGGCTGTGGGATGCTGAAACAGGCCAGCCACTAGGGGAGCCACTCCAAGGTCACACCGGTTGGGCTCTGTCCGTATCGTTTTCCTCAAATGGTCGTAGAATCGTATCCGGCTCCTCAGACAACACAATTCGTCTGTGGGACGCTGAAACAGGACATCCAGTGGGAGAGCCACTCCAGGGTCATACTAGCTGGGTTCAGTCCGTATCATTCTCTCGAGATGGCCGTCAAATTATATCCGGCTCCTCAGACAATACAATCCGAATGTGGAATGCTGAAACGGGCTGGCCATTGGGAGAGCCACTCCGAGGTCACACTGACTCTGTTCAGTCCGTATCATTCTCCGCAGACGGTCAGCGAATTATATCCGGCTCATACGACAAGACAATCCGGCTCTGGAATGCTGAAGCTGGCCAGCCTCTGGGAGAGCCGCTCCGAGGCCACACTGGCGATGTTCTATCAGTATCATTCTCCCCAGATGATCGCCACATCATATCCGGCTCAGATGACAAGACGATCCGGCTCTGGGATGCTGAAACGGGCCGGCCACTGAGAGAGCCACTCCGAGGTCACACTGGCTATGTTCGGTCCGTGTCATTCTCCCCAGACGGTCGTCGAATTCTGTCCGGCTCATATGACAGAACAATACGACTGTGGGATGCTCAAACTGGCCAGGCGTTGGGAGAGCCATTCCGAGGACACACTGACTCTGTTCAGTCGGTCTCGTTTTCCTCAGATGGTCTTCGAATTGTATCCGGGTCCTCAGACAGCACACTACGGCTGTGGGATGCTGAAACGGGTCAATCACTGGGAGAGCCACTCCAAGGCCACACTGACCAGGTCCAGTCCGTATCATTCTCCCCAAATGGCCGTCGAATTCTGTCTGGCTCAAATGACGAGACAATCCGTCTGTGGGATGCTGAAACGGGCTTTCCAATGGGAGAGCCATTCCGAGGCCACACTGGCTCCGTTCAGTCTGTATCATTCTCCGCAGATGATGGTCGAATTGTATCTGGCTCAGTTGACAAGACAATTCGGCTATGGGATGCTGAAACAGGCCAGTCACTGGGAGAGCCACTACGAGGTCACGCTCACTCTGTTCTGTCCGTATCATTTTCCCCAGATGGTCGTCGAATTCTATCCGGTTCATTTGACAAAACAATTCGTCTGTGGGATGCTGATACGTGTCTTCCAGTGGGAGATTCACTCCAAGCCCACACTTGCCGCGTTCAGGCCGTATCATTCTCCCCAAATGGTCGTCACGTTATAACCGCCTCCTGGCTCACAATCCAGCTGTGGGATATCGAGACAGGCCAAGCACTGGGGGAGCCACTCCAAGGTCACACTGACTTTGTTCTGTCCATCTCATTTTCCCCAGATGGTCGTCGAATTGTATCCGGTTCCTCGGACAAGACAATCCGGTTGTGGGATGCTGAAACGGGCCACTCATTGGGAGGGCCACTCCGAGGCCACACCAACTGGGTTCTGTCCGTATCGTTTTCTCCAGATGGTCGCCGAATTGTATCCGGCTCCTCAGATCACACAGTTCGGCTCTGGGATACTGAAACGGGCCAGTCACTGGGAGAGCCACTTCGAGGTCACACTGGCCATGTTCAGTGTGTATCATTCTCCCCAGATGGTCGGCGAATCGTATCCGGTTCAGTTGACAAGACGATTCGACTGTGGGATGCTGAAACTGGTCAGTCACCGGGAGAGCCACTCCAAGGCCACACTCACTATGTCCAGTCTGCATCACTCTCCCTAGATGCTCGTCGAATCTTATTCGGCTCAGAATCTACGGCTACACGTCTGCAAGACACTGGTATATCCCAAATATCGGACCAGCAGTCGCCCCCCATCACAAATCCCTCGAACAATCCTTCCAGTCAAGCCCCTTCGCCTCAAACCAACCAGCCTCATAATTCAATCCATTCTCTTCACTTCGTGCGTCTTGTCTATTAATCTCATTGCCTTCGACTAATACACATTAATTGCAGCGCCCTGGTCCCCATTTTTCGCCTCCAGGATTTGATGACTGCAAGTTATCGGAAGAGGGATGGGTTTCCTCGTCCGACCGACTGCTTTACTGGGTTCCTCCCAACAATCGTCATGGACTGCAGTCCTCTCACGTTCTCACAATTCCTACAAATAGCCACCTTCGGTCCACATGGATCGATTTCAGTAATTTCTGCTGTGGAACTGACTGGACCAGATGTCGTAAATAGCTCGAATGTTCTTTCCTGAGCAGAATCATTCACGGTCGCCTTTGTCTCATTAGTATTGGCGTATAATCTCAGTTCTGCATCAGAGCTAGCAAATATATATGAGTGATGCACCAAATTACCATCAATATTCGTGTTCCTGCCTGTTGTGACAAGGCGACAATCAATTTCGCTAAGGTCAGTACCTGAATGGGCGGTCGCCTTGCCTTATGAGTCGGCAAATCAGGGAGAAATGCACAAATAGTTCGGTATAATGACGAGTAAATCCCTTCTTAGTGGGGGCAACGTGAGCAATATACCATTGTTGGTGCTCGCACGACCAGAAGAGCGAGAGTGTCATCCTCACCTTGCTCCCTACCAGTCTTGTATATTATATCTGTTCATCCTACCATCCGACTGCTTTTTCGCTTGTACTCAAGCTTGATTGTCCCCCTATATTCCGATATGACCAGCACGCCTCGCAACCGCCAACTTAAGATTATAGACGGCGCGCTCCTAAGCGCGAAGCTCATCAAGGACGCATCCGAGGCAGATCCACTTTTAGGCCCGCTCAAAGTTACTGCTGGACTAGTGGTCACAATTTTGGAAACAATTCGAGTAAGCAATGCGCTAGCGTATCACAATTGGCAACGACCGGATTCACGCCTACCATTACTCTAGGATGTAAAGACTAACAAAGAGGATTGGGCTACGCTCGGTGAACACCTTTAAGCTCAGGTTAAAGATATCCACGACGACCTGTCACGCTGTCCGACCCCTCATTCGACGGAACTGCTGCCGGTCGTCAACACATATGAACAGTGAGAAATACAATACGGGTCCTTGGATTAATGAACGAACCGCCCTTTTAGAAAACTGGGGAACGTACTCGCAAAAATACGCCTTACCAGGAGTCGTGGCTGGTTCGAGAGGTACTCGAACTCGCGTATGGACAAGGAGGAAATCGCAACGTTGCGTCGGGATGTGGATGCGTGCTGGAAGGACTTCATGGTATGGATAACGATCATATATTGGTGAATAATACCCGATATTGTCTTTATTTCCCGCAGCGGAAGCTCACCGTACAGGTGCATGAAGCGACGCGTCGGATTGAGGAAGGCGTGACTAATATTGGTAAACATTCCAAATTCGTATGTGAATAACCGCTGAAGCGGATGTTATAGGCGATATCACTTACATCACCAAGCTATTCCCACTCCCAAGCGCTACTGGAGCCGATCATAACACTTGCTTGCCAGGTACCCGTACTGGCGTTCTAGACTATATTCGCCGATGGGCAGACCATCAGGACACAGTCCAAGTCTGTTGGCTCACAGACGTAGCTGGGGCCGGGAAATCAACCATCGCTAAGAAGCTATCGGGCGAGTGGAGAAGCAAAGGCCGCTTGGGTGCCTGTTTCTTCTTCGACAAGAATCGTCCCGATGCCACGAATAAACAGGCATTCTGCGACACTATCGCCGCTCAACTGGCGAACAACCAGCCCCAGCTACTACCGTTGATCATCGAAGGCATCCAAGCGATCGGGCCAGTACTCAGTGTTTGTCCGTTTGAGGAGAAGCTACAGAAGCTCGTCATTCGGCCAGTAAAAGATGCGGCCGTAGTTCTCGTCATCGATGCCCTAGACGAATGTGACGAAAGAGACAGGGACATTCTCCTTCGCAACCTCCTTCGCTCCCTTACTCAAGCGATTCGGTTGAAAATTCTTATCACGAGCCGGCCCGAGAAGGATATCACCGAGTTGCTCGGTTCATACCGCTCACCTACAGATAGCCTGCACGACGTAGAGCTGAAATCGAACCGGGACGACATCGCGATGTTCGTGAAGCACCAGATGGAACGACTTGTTCAATCTGGAGATTTGACGGTGGAGGAAGTCACCCAGCTCGCGAACCGGGTCAACTGTCTGTTTATATTGGCAAGCACGGCCTGTAAGGTCATCCAAAAGTCGCTAAGTCCTCGTTCGAGGCTACAAGATCTAATGGATCCCAAACGAAACTCACTTGGTGACATCAATAGACTATATTTGGCGATACTCACCAAGGCCTGCCAAATCGACCAAGATGGACAATCTACAGACTCGGAAGCACCGAAGGAGATGATCGAAGTACTTCAAGCGATTCTGGCGGCAGCGACACCTCTTTCTATATCGACTATAGATGCGCTTCTCGGGAGCAAAAGTACTGGGCGTGTTGTCGAATTTCTATCAAGTGTTCTAAATGTGCGCAATGATGGGACCGTCGTCATCCTACATCCGACATTCCGCGAGTTTCTCGAGGATCGAAGAACGGCCAGACCCTTCCACTTCGAGATCACCGACGCACATGGATTGATGGCCAAGGGGTGTCTTGCTACCATGAAGCGAGAGCTCCGATTCAATATCTGTCGATTAGAGTCCTCATTTATGCGCAACAAGGATGTACCAGACTTCAATGAAAGAGTCTCAAAATATATACCAGAGCAACTGCAATACGGATGCACACACTGGCTAGACCACGTCACAAAGAGCAGCCCAAGATCACATGAAAATGACAGGACTGCAGCTCTTGAATTTGTGGAGGGTAGATTACCTCTATACTGGATGGAGGTTTTGAGTGCCCTAGGGAAGATACCAAAGATATTAAGGGATCTCCAAGAGGTTGGAAGCTGGTACTCGGTAAGTGTACTGGTTAGATGTATATAGGCTATGGACTGACCCGTTTGTGCAGGAGAAGAAACTGAAGGATAAATTTAAAGACATCAAGCAATTTCTGGTTGCATTCTCAACACCAGTTTCAGAAAGCATTCCCCACATCTATATTTCGACGATACCATTTGCAGCAAGAAAGTCATATATTCGACAAGAAGTGAGAGGTCTGTTCCCCAAAACCATGTCAGTAATAATTGGGTATTCCAAGAATTGGCCAGAGCCACCACAGGAGTGGCAAGGCCACACAGGCAGTGTTAAATCTGTAGCATTTTCCCCAGATGGCCGTCGGATTGTATCCGGCTCGGAAGATAACACAGTCCGGCTGTGGGATGCTGAAGCTGGCCAGCCATTGGGAGAGCCACTCCGGGGTCACACTCACTATGTCCAGTCTGTATCATTCTCCCCAGATGGTCGTCGGATTGTATCCGGCTCACTCGACAAGACAATTCGGGTGTGGGATGCTGAAACTGGCTACGCTGGTTATGTTGGAGACAACCACCGAGTTGTATTCGGCTTGAATACCGATACAATCCGGCTATGGAGTGCTGGTATACGCCACACGTCGGAAGAGCAATCTCATCCCAATACTCATATGGTCTCCACCACCACATTGAACAATGCTCCTGATCAGATTCCATTGTCTCAATCGAACGAATCTCACAATTTGATTCATTCTCTCCATTTCGTGGGTCTTGTTTACCAATATCATTGTCTTCGACTAATATGCATTCGTCACAGCCTCCCGGTCCCCATTTTGCATCTCCAGGATTCGATGACTGTAAGTTATTGCAAGATGGGTGGGTATCTTCATCCAATCGACTGCTTTATTGGGTTCCTCCCAACAATCGTCACGGACTGCAGTCCTCCCACATTCTTACCTTTCCTACAACTAGCCATCTTCGGTCCACATGGATCGATTTCAGTAATTTCTGCTGTGGTACCGACTGGACCAAGTGTCGTGAATAGCCTGTCGAGTGTTCTTTACGGACTACATAGACTTATCCACGGTCGCCTTCGTGTCATTGGTATGAATGTATAATTTTCTAGTTTCGCATCAAAGCTAGCGAGTATATATATATATATATACGTGTGATACGAGTATCACATTCTCACCCATGATTCTGACGATCGCGGCGTTTCCTGCCTGTCATTTTCCATGGGTCTAAGTCTCGACAGTGCAGTGGTCTGAGTGAGGACTATGAGAAGATCGTCTGCCATAGGCTCTAACGAAAGTCGAATGCCAGACTTCGAGGTGTAACCTTTGCGACTGGTGAGCCGCGTTGACGGTAGGGAAAATGGATGATACGCCACACGTCAGATATCCCGCTTGCCATGTATAATAATATTGATATCATCTCTAATCAGATTCATTGGTAAATGACGAAAGGCCAGAACAGAAAATGAGACGTACGTACCTAGTCCACTCCTACGAGGAATTGGTCCCACGCCCAATAAAGACGCCGTCTTCTGCTTGAAAATAGATCCAGATATCTTGAACACTCTACGTATGGGGATAAGTAATCGACATGAGAGTTTGTCGAGGATGCTTACGCAAACTCTCTACGAAAATTTCACACTCCCTGGACCTCTAATTAAAATTCAGTTGTCAGAGTTATTCACGTTGCTTCCCGTGTCGTCCTATTACCTCCCTTGAACGTTCCAAGTAACCCTTTCACCGTATATTCTATATCTGTGGCCGAGCTGAACAAACCTGGTAGAGCTTTATCACTCATATTAGGGGAGAAAATGACCTTGATTTCATGGTGGGTATTCATGTCCAAAGTGTTTGGTCGCAGAGGCAGAGTTCAAAGTATAAAACCCAACGGAATGCCGTCGACTGCGCTGCAGCAACAAAAGCGATGTGGCCCGTAGAGCCCAAGAGGATTACATGAATTGTCTGTTATAAATCTGCTCTTTTTTTTTGTTAATTTCCGAGTGCTCAGTTGTTCCTACCAAGACCCGCAACTGCGAAAACTTCCGTCACGCTCGTCAGCAGTGACCTAGGCCGCCCTACCCCTACTGTATCCATTAATACACACACCATCGATGCTGTCACCAGGATTGTGGTCGGCGCGGCGGGGCTTCCAGCTTCCCGGTTCCCAAGAGCAGACCTGGTGCTGGTGGCGGTGATGACGTACGTACGACCCAAGACCCGAAGCGGGCGTATAAAAGGGGCTCACTATCGTTCGTCATGAGGGCTCAAGCTCAACCCACAACCTTGTCCCCCTCCCACAACTAGTCACAAATAACAAATAACAACAAACGATGCCTTTCACCGGATCAGATATCATCAAGGTCAGTCACTCAGTCCTCCTTTCCTCCGCTCCTTTCTCTTCTCGACCACTACACGTGTTTCCTCTCTCTTCTCCCACAATTTTTATACTCGGGAAATCATCTAGACGTGATATTCTAACACCTCTACACTAGATCATCCTTGCCATTTTCCTGCCACCCGTCGGTGTGTTCTTGGAACGCGGCTGCGGAGGTGACCTCGTCATCAACATCCTCCTCACAATCCTTGGATATATTCCAGGCATAATACACGCCTTGTATATCATTGTACGTCGCCTCTCTCTCCCCCTTCTCTTCTCTCTGTGACCAGTAGAACTGACGACCGCTCCAGCTGAAGTATTAACGTGAATACCCACAAATTGTAATGACGGGGATTTGGAATTGAAAAAACGACAACGAAACGAAACGGCGACACGCTTCTCTCCATGAATGTGTATCGGACGCTACCTCCCCCCTCCTTCACTCGTTGACCAGTTCCTTTATCACTGCCCCCTCCTGACATGGGCAATCAGTCACGAAATTTGCCTAGTCGAGATGGGTTATTGATACCCCCCTCTGCCTGTACCATTTCTACCTTGATCAAATTATCAGATATCGTTTTGCTTCTTCATCTGCATACGGCTGTCCCGTTAGGTTTATGAGTAATGAATCAATGTCCCGACACAAGCGGGGGGTTCGCTTCTTATCAAGCATTCAAGTGACCTGACCCTCGCCTCCTCTTCCCCTTAGTTCAAGCGTAAACGAATATGTGAACTATGAAACAATCTTCTGATCGTGTATAAGAGAGAGAGACTACATGGAATTACGAAAAGGCGGTCTAAAGGAAACTGTCCTCGGATCAAACGTCCATAACATACAACGCCACAGGCGACAGGCGTGGACAAAGAACCAAGCGGGCTTGCAAACAATGAAGATATAGTAGTGAAGAAAGAAAAAAGACTGTTCTATGGGCGAGCTGTAGGTAGGCATAATTGGTCAGATTTTTCGAAATGAGATCATCGCCAGAGTTTGACAACGACGTACAAAGTTGTTCCTTGCGGTAGAACCAAAAGTATCCAACGACAATCACGAGTTGACAAATCATCGCAATCCAAAACGGTCCAGACGCCATCGGACTTCCCTCCAAACCTCTGGAAAAGTCCCATTTGGACGCATCAGGAAACACAGAACCAGGTCCAATTCGGTTCGGAGCCGTCGCACGCGCCACCATCACACAGATACATCCGATGAGCTGAGCAAACGCCAACGTCGCACATACGTGAAGCCGAGACAACGTCTGCAACAGAATCATCCCCAGGCCTACCCCTTGGATGGCATCCAGAACACCCAGCCACAGCCAAAGAGAGGTACCCAAGTATGGTCCCACTTTCCCCGCCCAGGGGATATAGAGTGCGAGAGAGGACGTCCCCCAAAGCATCTGACACCACCGAGGAGCACCAAGTCCAACCGCAAAAACCGGGAGGAACCAGGTGTGGGTTTTGCTGAGATTCGTCAAGATGTAGAGCATCAATCCCCACACGCCAATAAAGAACACGATGACCAGTAGCAGTATCGCCCACGTGGGCATAAAGGCATTCCACAGAAACGACCAGTTCCTTCCGTATGGACCGCTGAGCCAGTAATCACGCAGAATTTCGGAAGCCAGGAACCAAAGGACTAATTTCCGCCGGAAGAGCGTCCTGATGAAGTTGGGGACTTTGGGCGGACTTTGGCGATAGTAGTCTGCAGAACTCGCAAATGAATACCTTATTTTTCCCTCGAAGAAAGGTACGTACCAGGAAGTCCTTGCAGGAGACACCAAGCAAATGCAAAGCACATGATAGACAACGGCCAGAGCATGATCACGACCCACCAGGGCGCCTTTGATCCAGGTAAGGCGCCATTAAGCCTGTGTCCCCAGTACCATAACGCGGTGACCCAAATTTGCTGCGAACCCTGCACGATACACGCACGCATTGTCCAGACTTCCGTTGCTGCACCCTAAAGAGTGCATTCGTCAATTTTTCGCCTCTCGTATACTCGCAGTCAAACTCACGGCTTCCTCTCCAAAGTTAAGGCCGAAATATAAGAAAGCGGCTGCCGATGCTATTGCATAACACCAAGTCGCAATACTTGTGAGTATGTCATGAGACAAGGTACTGAAAGAGTCAGAAATCGAGGGTACTCCGACCAGGAAGAACGCGAGTCCAAAGAAGACCCATGGATATACCAACACATATATCGATGGCTTGAAGCGAAATAACGTATACCAAACAAGAGATGCCACGAAGAAGATACAGCCAAGCACATAGAGCTGCAAATCTCCTTGATAGTTTTGTCCTGAGAGTAAGGTGATCTGGAAGCTCGTTGCACCTAGCATTTGTCCAAGGGCAAGAATTATGGCGTAGACCGGCCATCCTTTTATTTCTCGCGCCAGCTTTATCTGCATCGCGGTCATAGGTGGTTTTCTTCGATTTGGTAGTGGACCCCTGTAGTTGGCTGTATCGAATATCGGCGCTAAAAATTCGTGAGAAATTGGTCGCAATGTTGAAAATACTCACATGTAGGCCGGGAATCGTACGAGAGGCTGAGTGCATCCCCCCAGACAGAGTCGCGATTTGAGGATAAAATGCTCGCGGCGCTGGATATCTTTTCTTTTTTCACCTTTTCGAAGAAGGCCTCTTCTTTCTTGACTAAGAATCGTTCTATAGACAGCTCCCCCTTCGAGTTTTCCACGGAGAGATCTTGTAACTTTGCGATGAATGCTTGCGATACTTCTCCGTCTTGATCTGTAAACTATTCCATATCAGAATTGCATTTCTGAATACTTTTGAATACTTACCGATGCCATGGCCTGATTAAGCGGCGAATCGCTCTTCTCATCCATGATGCTCGCAAAGGACTCGGCAGACGAAAACCTTGAATGTCTCCCGAGGAATGGCTTTTGAAGAGTAGTAGCACTTTCGAGAAAAGGATCTCCAATATTCCTACGTTCGCGAGCGATCTGACGGTTTGCTCGAGATAGGAAGTCACCAAATGGTTCCCGGCTATGTTCTTCGGAAGGAGTCATCACACCGCTCGTTTCAACGGACCTCGAGCGTCCTAAGCTTTCGTCGCTATCTGAGTGATAACCAGATGACTGTCGACTGTCGGCAGCTAAGAACCTGGGCGTAGAGAGGGGAGACCTCTCACTGCTGTGGGAGGGTATATGCCTAATTGTGGACGGATTTTGCGTCTCTATGGAACTTGAATTTCTAGTGCTCTGTGCGGTGCTCGATGCCCAATCTGGTTTGACGGGGTCATCCTGCGGCACAGGCGTCCAGTCTTCGGACCCCAAGTCAGTCATAGCAATCGGTATTTGACAGTCTGATTCCTTCCAGGCATCATCCCCAGCCAGTTGACGACTAGTTACGATGCTCTTTCTGTGAAGATCCTCGGTCTTTTGACGCCACTCCACTACAGGGAAGCGCTGAACAGCAGATCTAGCACGAAGTATGGCTCTTTCTTCTTGGGTCGATGCCAACGCCAGCTTGATCGTTTTCGTAAGCTGAGAAAGCATGTGTGTCGTAGAGTTGGATTCTACGGGAAACCACTAGACACTATCAGGAGATGATTCCGTTAGCGAACGAGATGCTCACCCATCCAGGCATCAGACCCAGGCCCCCGAGTCGACTCCCAACTCCCAGTGCACCTTTCCGTCCGAATTCGACAGCCACCAATCCAAATGGTTCATCTCTGGAGGGAATAAGTGCAAAGTCGGCGCCACTAAAGAGGAAAGGAGGCAATGCTGTAAACTCTGGGCGAGAGTAGACGCGACCTGGGTACATTTCCATGAGTCTGGCCAGTTTCACGGCTGCGAAGCGTCCATATAGGTCAATGACTGGCCCAACTGCAATGAGTTGGACTGATGGACACTTTTCAAGCCTAAA